>VZRU01011494.1:184990-198492 GCA_013398155.1 Pedionomus torquatus
GTTTTTTTTGGGGGGGGGGGGGGCTCCACAGCTGAAAAAGTTGTTCTGTCATTATTGTACCTTTATTCTAATATTACTGCACCCACACTCATACTTTCACCCACATTTGTACAACAGTAGAACTCACACCAATCACTAGTATCACTATACCAGCAAAGCACAGATGATCGTTAAAGAATCCTCAAGAAGATTCATGAAGTCAGAATCTATTTGCACTGAAATCAACAAGTTCAATGAGCAAAGTTCTCATTTAACTCCGTCTGATAGCGACTACACCTCACAGGGCCCAGCTCACAGGTAACAGAGCAGCTCCTTCTAGGATGGGAGGTGGGGGAAATCACACATGTGGTTAGTTGCCCCTGTCACTTTCAGAGGTGTGGAGAAGTACCTGGGAAAGTGACAGAATCTATTCTGCAGCCAGTGAATGATAGGTATAATACTTTGCAAAGGATATTTCCCTGCAGCTTATCTTATACAAACTTGGAGTGCTCATGCTAAGATAGTGCACTTGCCTTTCCACTCCCTTTAAGCTTGGCTAGAGCTGCCATGAAAGCAGACTGATTGGCAGTAACAGTATTTTGATGCAGCACTAGCAGAAGCACTTTTGCTTGTGAAGATACGATTTGCTGGAAGTTCCAGCAATTGAATTGAAATTGTTTCAAGAAAAAGACTGGTCTGTCACCTAAATACGGACTGTCGGGAGGATTATTTCACCAAATCGATCCATCTGAGTAACTCTCCAGAACAAAGAGAAAAAAAAGTGAGCTTTAATTGCAGTGATGGGACCAAACACCCTCCCCAAAACTTAAAAAAAAAAAAAAGGTAAAAAGGAGTGAGGGCGTCTCATTCTTCCAAACAAATGTTATTGATGTAGTTACAGCAGTATTTCAAACGCACAATATTCCTAGATGGTTTTGCCACAACCACCATGACTAACACAGCTAGATTCTGTTCAGCAGCCTCAGTGGAATTGCACAAGCTCACATCAACTCTGAATTCAGACCAAAGTGAATTTTATATCCAGATTTTTTTAACCTGACCGGTAGCCTATTTCAATGTAACCTAGCAGGAAAACACTGCTAAGCACACGCCAAGTAACAGGCTTTTCTAAGACATCTCAGACAGAACATCCTCAAAGATACCAATTCTCCTGAGAAAAATCTTGCTCCGAGTACTGATTTTCTGGAAGGGAAGAAAACCTCAACTTTTCACATGTCTAAGGGGGGGGAGGTGGAGAAGAACAAATTAGAACAAGAATAGTTCAATCCTACAAAAATTAAGTAACTACAAGAATCAGCCACATCAGTAAGACACTCTGTTTAAACATTTATGCTAAACAAGAGCTAATTGTTTTAGGGCAGGTTCATAAAACATGAATGCCTTGGCAACAAAGAGCTTCCATCAGAAAAGTTGCCCAAATACACAACTACTTTGTTTTCTTACTGATCTTGTACCAAATATATGTGAAAATGAAAATGACGACCCTTTCAGGATGAGTGATTCATCTTCAGCTTGTTCTCTTCTCAAGAAAAGGAGTAGGTAATACTTAGTAATTTTCCCATTTCAAATTTTTTAAGGAAAGTTTTCTCTTTTTTATTTTTTTTTAAATAGGACTGTTTTAAACATTTGTGACCTACAATAACATTTTGACCTTTGCTTTGATTTTCTTCCAATTTCTATTTAGCTTTCTAATCTTATCTTCTTATATTTAGTTATACAAGACCACACTAACTGTTGAGACTTTGAATACCCTATACATTGATATGAAAGAACACAGAAAAACAGGACAAAGGATCACAAAGCCTATGTTTACACTGGTGAGAGAGGGCCCTAAAAGCACCTCTTGAAGTGTGTAACTCCTTCTTCAGGGGCAGCGGCAAAACTGCAGTGTACGAGTAGTTTCTGTAACTGTGCCACCAGGCCTCAGGCACACTCTACGTTTCTAAGCACAACCCTTCTACTATCGGAGGTCTACTTCTGCATTCCTCAATGGTCACAGATATTGCTACAGAGTTCTCCTGCTGCAGAAAAAACTATGTGGCACTGCAGAGTCAATATATGTTATCAAGCTCTTTGGCTCTGCCCAGATGCTATTAATATTTTGGTAGGGTGGGGGTTAGAATTCTTTACTTATGTTAGCCCACTAAGTTACTATGACACATTTACCTTTTTCTTCCTCCCCACCTCCTCCTTACTCTTCCTTCATCTATTATACTAGTAATACATTTAGCATCCAGTAAACAGCTTGGTTTCTGGACACCAGTGGTGCCAGATTTCATTCCCGAAGTTGTGAAGTTCCCACCTCAATCACTACAGTCACAATCACATCACACAGTTGAGACGAAAGCTTGCAGGAGCAATTTTAAAAGAAGCATTTAAAAAACATTGAAGTGATAAATACTTAATATGTGTAAATAGACAGGTATCTGTTGATCTGTGTCTACTAGAAGCTACCAAAGGAGTCTCCCCCAAAAGCTCCCCCCAAAAAAGGTTAATAGGGCCAGTGTCACTTGGTGATATTGTCTACATTCCTTAACAGAGGAAGATACTGCCCAAGGCATCTGTGATTACAAATAGAAACTCTGGATAATAGATACTGAAGTAATCTGAGATAATATATTCAGCTTAACAGAAACAGATATAATGACAAATCAATCCTTTCTGAACAAAGACATCAGATCCAAATTTCAATCAGATGTTATTGATACTAAGTGTGTTTTAATAAAAAGAAATACCTTGTTATAATTTCTTTAAATTATGACAAATTGATGTTAAATTCCACTGTAATATCGTATAACTCAATTTATATTAAAAGATGGCAAATGTTTGATGTCTAAATTGTAAGCAAAGTTCAAATACTGAACAGGTAAGTCATCAAAGAACCAACAAGTATTTAGAACCCCAAAGTAGCACCTTCCACAGCATTTGCAGAGAAAACATCTTTGCTGCTTAAGTCACTTTGTAGAGTATGGTGTAAAGTAGAGAAATTAATTGGGAACTGAAAAAGCAGAATCAGTTGCTTTCCTCCTCATCTGAAAAGGCAAAGCAGTTTGAGTTCACTAATTCTAAAAGTTTGTGTTCAGATACAGCAGAATCGGTTACCTCACTAGGAATAACATTTTACTTGTATTAGTACTTGTGTAAGTGCAAACTATTTGCATTACCTTCTGTGTACATATGTGTTCATGCATAAATGTGGCTTTATTAAATAGGACATTTTTAAAGGCCACAATTAAAAACCATAATTTTTCATGTCCTAAATCAAAACTTTCTTAACAGTTGCAATCTAAATAAACACAAGTAAGCCACATAATTCCTTAGAAAGTGTGCAGGTATACAGTGCATCCTCTGAACAAACAGAAAAAGTAGTGCCAAATCTAGTGTAAAGGCTATATTTAGCAACATATTTTAACTGTCGTCTACCAATAGAGATTGCTTCTGAGAAAACAAATACAAAGATACCAAAGCAAAATGAGATTAAAAGCACCAATTTAAACCAAATGCTTACTGACCAAAAGTCATTATTTAGATCAGTTCCATAGGTATAGCTGGAATGTCAAGGCAGCAGACTTGCAAGCCTATGTACAGAGGGGCTCACACGGCCAGGAATACGAGGTGTAAAAACCCTGCTTTCACTGCACCTGCCCCCACTCTCTCCTTCAGCCCTGCTCAATCTCTGCAAAGCCTGTTAGCGCTCCACAAAACACCATCCCCCACTCAAGGATTTTTATTTATTTTTTTTCCTCCAGGATTCTTAAATAAGGCAACACATACTGTCCTCACCGGAAGACCTGAACTGTGCCCCTCTCTCCTGTGACCAACTGCATGGGAATGTCTGTGATGACTGCCTCATCGCCTGTCTCCATCAGTGAAGAATAACATTAAACTTCAATTGCAGCCCTGAATCCATCCAGAAATGCAAGACCGCACGCAGGAGCTAGTTCACCAATGGCACAAAAACCAGCAGGGTAGTTCTTCAACAAAAGACAGCATCTCACCATTTTTCTCAGGTGCTTTCCTCCCTGCACTCCAGCATCCTCTTGTTCACTTTGGCCCCATCTCCACAGTGAAACAGAAAGCTTGACAGGGGCATCCTCAAGAGTCCACTTCACTATAAATAAATAATAAATAATCCGCTTCCTCTAGACATGTCTCTCAGGAGGGCAGGATCTTCCTTTGCCGATTAAAAACCAGGAAGACTTTGCATGCATGCAGGCCCAAAGCTTTGTTTGGAGCTACCACCTGAACAATAGGCCAGCCCTGAGTAACAGCAAAGAAACAACCACCTGCAACTGAGCATCCAGATCCCTTCAACAGCTTCCTCTGAAGCAAAATGATGATCTGAACTGTGGTCACAGCCCTCATGGTGTAATTTTTTTTGCCTGAGTCCCTTTTAACCATAGACTTTATTTACCTTGTGCTGCCTTGGTACACAAAGCTGAGGGGAGACAGATGAGCACGATCAAGTATATTCCTTGCAAGAGAAACATTTCAAAGGTAATTTTCCCCTCGCATACACACAGGAAATTCTTTCATATTAATGGGAAATCAACACATTCAACCAATCATCATACTTAGCTATCCATAATTTACTTCCCTTATTTAAGGTTTTCTGTATTAAGAACTAAAGTTAAAAACTTCCTCCCCTTGCTCTAGTTCTGACACTTTTGCTCTTTATTTAGTCCAACAGTTTTAAGAGAATGTCACTGAAGCTTCTGCCTACTCTTTCAGCACTGGAACCCATTTTTAATCAATAGAACAGAGGAAGTAAATTGGGAATAATTACTTGCATTAATATATGTGCTACTAGTTTTGTCACTCTTCATTTTGCAGACACCAAATTTCCCCCATGAACACCTCTGTTTCTCCAAAAGCTGCTGGAAATTAATGATGCTATTTTTATTTTCTTATTAATTCGTATGCCATAGCTCCAATCAGTGCTGGATCATGCTGCAATTTTGCATACTTGTTTCAAAATATATTATGAGTACTTGATGACTGATGTTTAACACAATGTATGAAGGAGTATCTCAAACAAATTAAAGGGAAGAAATACAAATAAAGACACTTTACTTAAATAAGAAAAAAAAAGATAAGACACATCCAAACAAGAGAAACCCTGAAACTCAGATTTGTGGCACGGAGCACTCACTGATTAGAACTGAACTACCCAGAGAATCTACACTATTCAACTTGAAATCTGGGTATAAAGAAACCTTTTGCTGAAATAAAGAACATCTGAAGCCAGACTCACCAATGAGCTGGAGGTGACAATGCTACTTCTTTCCCGATCTATCATCTCCAACCACAGATTTGCAACACATTAGAATTCTTTCTTTGACTAGCCATACAATCAACTTGGGAAGCAAACATACTCGAAAAAAATGACACACACCAAAAGCCATATCATCTACCAAATGGCATTCTCACTCTTGCTCTTCCACTCTGTTCTTATTTATGGGAACTCCACATATTTCAGCAATGTCTCTCTATTCCTAGCCCTTCCTGCACTGCCCATCATCAGGTCAAGGACTGCCTAAAAGCTTGTACACTTATCACTGAGCACAACTGAGCATGACCCTGACAGGACTATCTGTCCATCAATAATTAAGAATAATGTGAAATCTGCAGCTTTCCCAAGGAATTTCAGACCACCAGCAGCTTCAGCCAACAGATCCACAGAGGGGTCCTCATTGCCAATACAGCTGTGGTTCTGGCTTTTTGTGCAGGAATCCAATTGCACAGTTGTACCTGCAGGATTGAGCTCTTCAGTACGTAGGACAAGATACACTGATGCTCCTGTACTTCAACCCCATAAGAGAAAAAAATATTTAAAAAAAAAAATCAACATGACATTGCTAACTGTAGATCACTGTAGGCACAATGCGGCTGAAAGACCACTTGTGGAAAGCAAATCAAAACATGGCCAGCCACAAAAATGCCTTTTTCATCAACCTGGCAAAACCAGAGCAACTTCCTCCTAAGTTTCACAGACAGATTTTAATGCAGAACAACACGTTTCAAATCCACTGACTTTCATGGAGTTACTTCACAGTGAAGAGGCTGAAATAAGATACGAAATCAAGTTCTCCCTCACACCTTCCATTCTCTCCCCTGGTTGTCTGTATCCAGCTTCATCTCCAAATCTCTCATGATGCCTTTCTCTTAAATACTGCTTTGACAACCACAAAATAACGCACTCTCACATACACAAAACCCTTGGATCATTTGCTTCATAAAAGAACAGACAGACCAAAAAGTGAACACTTAGTATTCTACCGCAAGAGATATAATCCTAACTATTATTGTGTTACATGTCTTACCCACTGCCATTGATGGATAACTCTTGATTGTGGAAGACACAGGTACAAATAAAATTATTTATTAAAAAAAAAAAAAAAAAAAANAAGACAGAGAATTTCTGAAAATGCATGTGTTTAAAAATCCTTACATAGCTGGCAGAAAAAATGGAAAGGTGTATGACAAAAGCCATCAACCCAACAGCAGTACTGTGCAGCACACTCAGCAGAAGGATTTAGTCACCAACCCAGCCCAGACCACCAGAGGCCCCGGACCAGGTTAAAGCTTTCCTCATTTGAATCCTGCCACAGGCCAGTACAGCTCTCATCAACAGTACCAAGGAGCAGGACTTCAACACAGGTGCTTAGCCCTGCCATGGGGAACTCTGGATTTCAGAAGAACAGGATGAAGCCTCTCCTGAAAGTGTGGGCAGCCAAAATCTTCCTGTTGCTACACCTGCATAAGAGGTAACTCCACAGTCAGGCACACAGTTAGTGTGGATTCAACAATTTGCTACATAAATATTGCCTCTCAGAAAGAAAAAAAAAAATTAAAAAGGCAAACAAAAAACACCAAACAGGCAGAGGGAAGACATACTTTCCTACTTCCCCTCAACAAGGGAAGATGTATACAGGACTTAAACTTCTTGTCAAGAGAGCTTCCACTTGAATTAAGTTCCATAGATCCCACACTGTACAAGTCCACTGGATTATTTTTATCTTTGTTGAATGAGGCTCTCTGTGACAATAAGGGTCAATAAAATACTGTTTCTTATTTTCAGTGATGGCTACATTTTAGAAAATCTCCTACACTGAAACAACTATGTAGGAGATCTCTGACAATAAAAATTCCATCCTTCCTAAGCAACTGATTTTCTTAGTGTGGTCTCATAATATCCTGTTAACCTTCCTTCCCCTTGCTAAAAATTGAAATTTTGTTGTACTAGCTTTCTTTATACTCAAATATGCCTGAAGCTAGTTTATTTTCACATGCTGAATTGTCCACGCTTATAAGGACTTGCTATTATATTATGAATTTGTGTGCTATAAAGGAAAAGGCACAAACACTGGAAAGTGTCAAAACCATGCTTTTCCTCTCTGTCAATTCATCTTCTATGTAATCAAATTTATAAATATTATAAATAATAAAATACTATCATGATAATAGCACAATTAAGTGGTAATACTTAACTGTGGTTAACTCGGGCATTTAGTAAAGTATGCTTACCTCCTTAGATACAACTCCAATTTTAAAAATCAAAGCCAACTCTTTCCCAGCAACAAAACACTAGTAACCAGCAAATCTGCGCATCTTACAGGATGACGCATGTTTAATGGCTTTACAAGTAAAAGTTCAAGTTAGTTACTTTATCACAATACTGCCAGAGTGCCAAAGCAGCTGCCTCTGACAATTCCACGTTTCATAAGAAAATTGCAATTTCAAATTACATTATGAATATGACAAACAATTTAACTGTAAAGGAATATTTCACATGAATACATATTTAAAAAAAAAAACAAACAACTTTGCTATGAAAACCCGTATCTTACTTCATAAAATTAATAAAAGGAAGTTAGTATTGTGTATTATACACAGCAGCTTAAATATCATGTTTAGTACCAAAAACTCTTCAGTAAGCTCCCCTCCTACTTTAGACATGTCAATAAATAAACTGAATTAAAAGTCAGTAACTTCTCACTATTCTGGAAGTGGGGTTTTTTTATCCTTTTTAAAGCAGCATTATGAGTGAAATCTGAGTATTAGCAAAAGATGCACACCCGGCACAGAATTCAGTGAGACTACTCACATGTCAAGAAAGGCATATACCAGAGCAGTACTGTACTCCAAGGGAAAGAACACAAAATTAAGAAATCAGACATGGATTTCGTTCCACTCCCTACTAATGCTAACCAGTTAAGTGACTGCAGGCAAGGCTACACTCCTTCACTGCTTTGTATCTCAGATGCCTAAGACAGGGATAAAAATGATTGTTCCTTGTTTTCAGGTGTGCAATTACAGTATGTCTCGTATACTTCACCAGACAGGACATAAGCACATGAATAAGGCAATGCCTACAACTGCCAATTATCAATTATTGAGATAAAAATGATTGGTGGGGGTTTTTTCCTTCTTTTCCAAGTAATGCAATCTAACAACAGCTCATTAAGCCATTCTTAAAGCTAGAGTAATCTTTACACTGGTTCAGATCTTACCCCTTCTTAAACTGTGAAGAAAGATAAGAGCTGTAAGAGTCTTTTATGAAATTCACATGATCATGCTCACCAGGTAGATGTCAAACAAAAACACTGTCTCATTACTAATCTTAAAAAAAATAATAAAGTAATAAAAAGGAAGTAAATTCTAATAATCTTTTAACATAAAACAGAATGAAAAATCTGACAATGATACTCCAGGAAAGAGGGGAAACACAGTAGAAAGAAAAGAAAGAAAATTAAGAATACATAAGTCAGAAAGTTGACACTTTCCTGTTTTTTCTCAAGAATAGTTTGAAGTATTGAACGACTATTATTTCAATCTGGCTTTACAGACTCCTAAGACAATATAAATTATTAAGGTTACAGTAAGGTAAAACAGCATCCATACGCCTTAAAACAAACCTAATTCACTCAGGAAAACCATCCCGATATAAGGGTGTCATATGATTTAACAATACAGGAAAGTGGTGTTAGTGGCTGTTTGCAGGTGGCAGAGGGACACATGGCTGTGCTTCCAAGACTAAACCAGTGGCCCACAGCAGTGCCGCTGATTCCAACAGCAACTGTGGCTCGCCAGCCCTGTGGCAGAGCACAGGCAGTCCAACTTCGGTCCAAAATCTGGAAAGCAGTCTCTGGTCTTGACTATATCACGCGCCAGAGCTCACACAACCAGCCTGAGACACACTCAGAATAGAGAGAGAGTTTTGGTTCAGTTTCAACTTAAATTTATAGTAACTTCCTCCACCATGGAACCACCCTCAGACAAAGATGGAGGCCTGAAAACTACACATGCCACGTACCATCAAACCAGAGGCAATGCTTCACCTCCCAGCTGCCTGGATTTCACTGCAGGTGCCCTTACAGACTTCATGGGACAGCAGAGCCTTGCACACCACAGGTCTCGTTTACCTTCCCTGCACCTTCCCCACTGCTACATGTGGTGGAAGAGTAATTCTCCTCAACTCGTTTGGTCAAAGCTTCCTTCTTCATACCACTGTGCTACCAGCTCTGTGCCATGTGCTCTTCTAGACTGCCATGCCTAATGCCATGGTAATCATGCTTCAGAGACGCTGGACATCCTCAGCCCGCAGACCACGAGCAGCAGCAACCTGGAATAACTTTAAGCTCTGAACACAAGCAATCGTATCAGTGAATTTAACAAGACTTGTCATCTGCTTAAAGATATTCACATGCTTACAGGATCACAAGCTACGGAACCACTAATTTACGAACAAAGTGTATTAAGATCATTCTGAATGAAAAGGAAAAATGTTAGCTATAGAATAACCACACGGTTCTCTCTGATATTTTATGTGGAAAATTGACATTTAATATCCTTAATGATTCACACGACAGCCATGAAACAGAAAGGTTTCCTTCCTTGAATGGGGAAATAAACGTGGACAAATTCTTCTCACCATCACTCCTATACTCCTTTCCTGAATAAGCCTCCTGCTGAAACCACTGGAAGTTTGGCAGGTGACAGGTTTACAGCAAGCAGCCTCCAAAAAACTCAAAGGCATCAAGGGCAACCTTCTGAAATAGTCTGAGTTTACCTCAACACAGAAACCAGCTGCTTCTGCTAAACTACATGTCTGCTTGAAATAGTTTCTCAGTTTGCTGTGTCAAGAGGGACAGTAGTATGCAACAAACTTTTGAGACCACGGGCCAATTTTCGAAACATTCACTCAGCACTTGTTACCCAGGATCAGAACCCAGGTGTCTCTTCTACACCAAGACTGAGTTACTAAAACTCCATTCATAAATGGTTACTTTGCTGAGAACTTTACAGTTAAAGAAATCTTGTCTTTTAACAAAATAAAAGCTCCCTAAAGTAATGAAAGTTTCTAAGCATGGACAACTCTAGTGAAACATCTATTCTGCCTTAACTAGACTTTTTTTTTTTAATCATCCTTTATTTTAGGCTATGAGGAAATCTATTTCTCTGCTTCCTCCAAAGCTTCTGTTATGCCCTTTTTCTTCAAAAAGATGCTCTACCCTTCTTTTCTTTGCAATTTGTTCACCACTCTTCAAACGTAGGTAAGACCTACATTTAGCACTATGCAGTGTCAAGGTCCACTCCTCTTAGAGCTGTGAGGAGGCTACGATCACCACTTCACTTCTAGGACCAAACTTCCATGCATTCCATGCAAAAGACTTCCTCACATAAAACTAAAACCAGATAACTGCAGATACCACGTGACGCAAAGTCCACAAGTTGTTCTTGTTCCGTACCCTTTACTATTACTCCAAATAACGAAAAAGTCCTTGGCACTTAACAGCACTCTGACTCTTACCTCAAAGCACAGAAAGTAAGTTCAGAAATCAACACATTTGTATTCAGCTCCAAACAACAATTTGAAGCCTATCTGTCAGTTTCTGAATTTCCCAATGCATTTTTACTTTGTAAAAATCATTGTACCAATTATACTACACAGAAAACAATCCTTGTCAGTAATGCTGTAAAACTGAAAGCAATATTTTCTATGCAACTAGTCTGTCATAAATAATTTCAGTAATTTAATTTGGTATTTATGCTCTCAGATCTACACACACCAACCTCACTGCCCAAAAAATCCGAAAAACTGAAAGTTGGGTGTAATTCTACAGGAACTAGAGAATAGGCACAACCTTCCCTTTGAACCATCTCCTCACAGTGGTTATCCCAGCCTTAAGACTAGTTTTATGGTCATATCACCACACCAGGACAGCTGCTCCCAACACCCCCTTTCGAGTCAGCATGTTTGGGACCATCATTTATTCTATGTCTGCTACACACTGGCTGGAAAAGGTCAAGAGTATGTTATTAATCATTCGTGTTTATGAGTTATAAGTCTATTTCAAATACATGTCTTGTCCTGCTTTTAATTATGTACAAAACAGTACCATAAAAAAAAATTAGCTCCCACTTCCCCATTTTGGGCCAAATGCAGTTTAGTACCAATTCAGATGACTGTAGAAGCACTACGAGCGCCACAAATTTTACGCTATCTATGAACGCGATCCTCCAAATTTAGATCCTCTACTTTAAACTATCATTTCTACTTCAGCTTAAAAGATGTCAAACCCCTCCAAAGGTGTCAAAACTTTTCCCAGCATATAGAAGCAAAAAAAAACAACAAAATCAAAACAAAAAGAGTTGCATACCTGAAAGTTTAGGAATACCAGTAAATTAATTACTAAGATTCACCTTACAAATTGATAAGTACCTACCTTAATCAAAGCCAAAAGAAAAAACAGTAACACAGAAAGACCATGGATGGAATTCTAATTAGCTCTCAGTTTACGTGTTAAAACTGAACCAACTCCTGTTGCAGCAGCATTACAGTTCTGATAAACTTCTCACTGATTCTTGACATCCAGAGATTTCTAATTAATTATTCTATTTATATTTTTCCTACTATTGAATTTTAGAAGGACTTTACTTTCTCATTGGTTTTGACCTGTGTTACACTTTGCATATTCTAATGTTACTTTGTTTTAAAACTTTTGCCTTAAGTCAATCAGCAGACTATCTTCACAAAACAAGGTTAAAGGAAAAAAAACAAAAACAACGACACAAAAACAAAACAAGAAAAAAAGAAAAGTGAAGAGGCATCTGAACATGCACAGCTTTTTAATTCTCAGGTTATTCAGATCCACCCCTACATACAAACTTCATAATCTAGCAGTTGCTATGAGCACCCAGAGAAGACATGATTTCTGAGGCACTAAAACCTGAACAAGCATCTTCCATGTAAAAAGTGGCAGCACAAGGACCCAAGGACCTCTGTCTTATCAGCAAGAACCGAGTTCTTTTTCCGTGTGTACAGTTTACATACTTACCCAGGAAGGCAAATGGAAATTACAGGCAGACGAAGATGAAGCTGTCTCAAAGCCTTTGTCATGTGATAGTGACCTATAAAGTATCAAATAAAGTCACATCATCAGCACAGCATGATTTTACAGTATTGCAACTCACCACAACGCCAACAAGAGGAGATATCCCAAAACTTGAAACTTGCTTCCTCCTCACCCCCACCCCAGATAAGTTGTCACTAAACCGAGATGACAGTCGCAGAAAACCGTAAGGAGCAAACAAAAGATGCACCATGTATTTAAAGAGCATCAAGACTGGGCAAAAGGAGCAAATCATTCCAGTGTGCATCAGTAGGGTGGGTTATTTTTCCTCCGTGTCTCTCGTACACACGGATGCATGTTTATGCATGCACACAGACACATATACGTACAGGCAGGGATGCATCACATAATTATTTACATGCACACGCAGAGAAACCCGCACGCATTATCAAAATAAAAAGCAGAAAGTTGACCACCATCTGCAATACACACAACAATAACCCCCGGGAACTTACACAAGTGAACGATCAATCCCCGCGCGTGGATAAGCCAAACAACGCAAAATTAACAACAAGCAATAAACCGCCAGGCTGCAGGTATGAGATCCACCCGCGGAGACAGACAGACAGAGGGACGGAGGGAAGGCTGCAACACAGTTTCAGGTAATGTCCGTTCGTTTCGCCCCCCGTCCGCGGCAGAGCCCAGCCCGGAGTCCTGCGACCGCCCAGCCGGCCCCTCCGCCGCCGCAGCCCGCGGGGAGAGCGGCGAGACCCCCAGCCGCCGCGGCGGATGGGGNNNNGGGGTGGGGGAGGGGCGGGGGGGGGGGGGGGGGGGAAGCGGCGTGGGCAGCCGCCGCCTGCCGCCCACCCCCGCCCGTGCAAAGTGTAGGGCCACCGGAATCCGGGCTCCGGGGTGGGGTGGAAAGAAAAGGTATTAAATATGGAGAAAGACCGCCGTGACCCAGGGTTTTCCCGTCTCCCCCGCGCCCCCCGGTCACCATCAAGTTTGCATCTTAGTTACAAAATGTCGATCTTGAAGGCTGACAAGACACAGGGAGAGGGGGAGAGAAAGAGAGAGAGAGAGTATGAGTGAGTGTGTGTGTGTGTGAGAGAGAGAGAGAGAAGAGAGAGTCCATCTTGCTTTGAG
>VZRU01011497.1:0-29402 GCA_013398155.1 Pedionomus torquatus
GGGGCTCAGGTGACGGACATCCGGTCGTGCGGCGGCGGCGGCCATTAAATAGCTCTTTGCCTGGGGGGCGCGCTGTGGTGGCAGCTCTGCCGGGGCCTGAGGGGATTTCTCCTGTGCCCGGGCTGTGCGTCTAATGAAAACGGCACAGGGTGCGCCCGCAGCCCGCTATTTTCCATTCCTGCAGGCCTCCTGGGGGGAGTAGCCGTTGGAGTGGGTGTTTGAGGAGAGCAATACCTACCTTTTTTATGGCCATTGTGCATGCACTTTGATAATTATAGAATTGTCAAGAGTTGGAAGGGACCTCTAGACGTGATCTAGTCCAACTCCCCTGCTAAAGCAGGATTGCCCAGAGCACGTTGCTCGGGACGGCATCCAGGCTAGTTTTGGGAGGTCTCCAGGGAAGGGAACTCCGCAACCTCCCTGGGCAGCCTGTTGCAGTGCTCTGTCACTCTCACCATAAAGAAGTTTTCTCTCATCTTTGAATGGAACTTGCTGTGTTGCAGCTTGCACCCGTTGCCCCTCATAATGCCTGAATTATTCTTGGCATTTCATAAGTAATTGATTTTTAATGAGAGGTTGCCTGGGAGAAACAATCTAGGTGTATTGTTCAGTTTACAGTTCACCAGATAAATATTGAATATTACTGAATTAATGGTGTCATGAGAGAATATCTATTATTTTAATAAAAAACGAGTCATGTTAGTCAAAATGCTGCGCTCAGAAGAATAAATTGCACTTTTCCAAGTCTACTTAATGTCATCCTTCTGGAGTTCAAATGACAAATAGTGACAAAAGGCAGAGAAGTTCTTCATGTGTATCTCAGAAATAATTTCCTTGTCTTTTTCCCTCCAGTGTATTCACTGTACATTATATATATTTACTGTATATTGCAACCTACACAGGTATACAACTGCAGCAGGAGCATATGATTCTATGCTCTCACAGAAGTTGCAGGAACAGATCTCCTTAACCGACCTGCAAGAAACTGTTTTTCCGTTGCTTCTATTATTGTAGTTCTTAGAAGCCCCACAGGGGACTAAACATATAAATTCTTCGACCACTTTGGCAGACTCTGAATGGGGTACGTGGGCCTGCACTGCCGTGGTCTATTATGGCAATTTCACACAACTTCAAGAAGAACATTTCCAGACACTGTACTTCCAAAACCATCCTATGGCAAAAACTGGTGGCCCCAAACTTTGCCATAGTGCACTGCTTTCTTCTTCCCGGTCAGTCTCCCCTTGAAGTTAAGATGTCTGGAGAAAGCACTGTAGGAAAACTTATGTTCTTTTTTTTTTTTTTTCAAAATCCCTGGAGAAATCAATGTTTTATCTAAGTTAGTTCTTTCCTCCTATTCCCAGAAAATATGTGTTGTGATCCGACTCTTGGGTCATCTTATGAGCTAACCTATGAGGAAATTGGAGATTGTCCAAGGCAGACACACAAAGAGTTTTCAGATGTGTTTGTACTGAAGCCAATGAACCAACAGCTCAGTTGCAGGCTTTCTGAAATTAACTGGTTGTGGCTTGAGACCACTCAGCCCCTGATAAAGCTCCCTGCTCCTGTGAGCTGCGTGTTTGATAGAGACGGGCCGATTCTTACTGCCCACCCCGCTCTGTTTTGTGCAACAGAATTTTAGTGCATTTTACAACTGAGCTTGCTTGACAGTCTTTCATTCTGATCTTGAATTGCAACAGCAATTGCGAAGCATCCTGGTTAGGGAAGAGTAGAAGAATTTTAAAAGTTTTTACAATAGTTAGAAGAAAAAGAGATTGAGGATTTTGTTTGATTGGTTTAGTTTGTTACAATGACGTACAAGTTGCTCCTTATTTTGTGGGAAAAAATGTTGATTTGTGCCTGCAAGAGTCTCACATCATATTCTTAAACAGTTTATTAACTGTATGTCTTACCTATCCAGAAGGAGCCAGTAAGATGATATATATTGCGTGCAGCTAATCTGGGGCAAGGTAAGTGAGAAAAACAAGAATGATTTTTATGCTCTGTATATTCTATAATTTTATTATATTTGGAAAAGAGGGTGGGTTCATCTTTTTAAATAGCATTGTTTGTGTAACACCAGATTGTCACGTCGTTTATGAGATGTGTTGGGACAGAGCATAACAAACTTTGCATCCCGCTTGCTTTGAGAGGCCAAGTCCCACAGGGTTGTGATAAACCCATACATCAAGGCATGGCATGAAAGCTTGTGTGCTATCATTGGAATTATTAGAGCTGCTGGAATTTTCTGAAGAGCACAGAATGAGAAAATTACTATAATTTTGCAACTGAGGAATGTGTTTCCAGCATACAAGAGATGATGCTTTAAATACTTGCCACTTCAGAATCTGCTTTTCCAACAGGTTCTGAAGATCATAAACTCTTTTGCTTGTGAACCGTGCTGAGCCTGTCAGCATTCTTGCTTTGAGCTACTTTTATGGCTTTTCAACATGCTAAATTAGTATGAAGGAATGCAGAATATGAATTTACAGTATGTTAACTGTCCTCTGTTTGGAAACTTATTCTCCCGGCCCCGTGCAAATGAACCATAAATTCTTTGGCTGGCTATGGCCATTTTTTTGGGTTGGGTTCAGGTTCAGTAGGTTCCCACTGCAGTGGAAAAAAGAGGCTACAGGTGAAGTGAAAAAGTTGAAAAAGTGTGAAAGGGTAGGCTAATCTAAATGTTTATATGAGTAAATAAGATACAAGGGCAGTACTGTTCTTTGTGTTTATCTCAATACTACTTTGAATGTGGAGGATTTGGTTAGGTATTAGAAGAAGAAATTGTATACATAGTCCCTAATTCTTGTCTTAAACTGCAATAGAAAACAGAGTTGAGGAGTTTGGTGTTCTGTTTCTCATCTGCAAAGGCCACTAAGCAGTAGGCTTAGCCTGGAAGATAAGCGTGAAACAAGGAAACTAACATTCTGTTTGAGCACTTTGGGTTGGGTCTGTCTATAAAAGACTTTTCCATTGTTAACAGCACATGAAAGCCCTTCTAACTGCACACAGAGATAGTAGCAAACGTAGATCAGTGAGAGTTATTGATACAATAACTAGTTACTATGAATCAAGAGACCCAATTTTAGCAATTAAGAAAATTATTAGTTAGTTACCTTCTTTTTTAGGTGTTTGTCCTAAGACTCTACCTATACTTTTATTGCCTGTACCAGAGCAGGACGCAGAGTGGCTTGCTTTTGACATAATCCCCCTGTCACCATCATCATGGTAGACTGCCCTAATTCAACTGTGAGACTTCACACAGTCCTGAAGGCAGTCTGAGCTCACACTGCTGATAAATACCAACTGCCCTTACAGCAGCCGGTGCCGAAACCCTTCTGCAAAATAATTTCTGAGTAATTTGATTCTTCGACATCAACCATGGGATGCTGCTGCATGACAACATTCCTAGTCCACCTACACAGTGCCTAAGTCTGTTCTTGGTCTGGAGGGCAGGTAGAGCCTTGTTATCCAGTCTAAGCTTTATGTCTGGCAGCACAGCTGCATCCTATGAGTATGAAGGGCTCACCTTTCTCTCTCAGTGTGCCTCTAGGCTCACCTACAGCTGGCACTGGGACAGGGCTTGCATCAGTCATTGAGGACACGAGGGGAATGAAAGCTTCAATCATGGCTTAAAATACAATGCTAATGCAACTCTGGAAAATTCCGGAATTAATAATTAACCTTGTTGTAAAGATAAGGCTCTTTGTGAATTTGTTGACGTATATCGTTCTAAAACATATGCAATGCATATATCATAGGGTAGGATATCCGTATCATATATGGATAGGACAAATTAAATAAAAACCACTTCGTGTCAGCGGTCTGGTTCCTTATAGGAGAAACAGGTATTTTCAATCCAAGCATATGAAGCAGATCATACACGGTGAAATTAGTGGAAAGGAAGGCAGTGTCCGTCTGTCTTTGAACGCTAGCTAAGAAGATAGAACAGCTCCCTTCTCTGTCTCTTTAATTTTTTGAAGATTAGTGTTTCTTTTAATCTGTTTCATAAATGGTTGCATTCCATGTGAAAGTAAAATTTACTTGGTTGCTATCGACAGTCAATGTAAAGTATGATTGTGACTACCCTAGAATTAATGCAGCAGTTCTTGTGCAGAAGTCTGTATTGAAGCAGGAAGTCATACCCGTGGGAGGATTTGTTTTGGTAGCTTTAATGCAGAGCTACAAAACAGAACCACGTGAACAGTTAATGTGTATTAACGCTGATTTTCAAACATTTGTTAGAAATGAGTGACCACATTTCTCCAGTAACAAAGCTCTACAGGTACACTGTCTTATAAAAGAGGAGACTAAGCAGCATTGAGGAAGTTACTGCAGGATTTCATTAGCTAAACTGACCCAAGTCCTTTTTAAACTGACATAGCAGAAGTTGTAATAAGGTTAGTAAAATCATGCATCTAGGTAACTGGATGAAAATAAAGCATCAGTGCTTTTTCAGGGCATATGTCTAACAGAGCTTTGTATGGAGCTCTGTCACCATAGTAAACAGAGTCACTCGACAGTAGGTTAAATTGATTTGAAAAAAATCTACTGAACAAGTATAGTCTCCTTTTGCAGGTGCTCACTGACCTAGGCCATCTTACATAAAAATAAATTAAACCTCATAGCAATTTATGTTGTTATTAATAAACAAGTTCTGTATAACACATCATTTAAACTCTCCTGTACATAACAACTGACAAACCTAAAGATATGTAAGTTAAAGGCTGTCTCGATGTAGGCACCTTCCAGTCATCTACCCAGAAGCATGTGTACATCTCTACTGACATACTGTCATAATAGACACCAAACCGGGGTAGTCTGCAGGCCCACTGGGGGATGCATGCAGCCCATTAACCGCTTTCCCAAACTGCCCCAGTAACTGCAGATCCAATAATTTTCACTAGTAACAATTCACTGTTCCATGGGTTTTTTTTTCACTGGTATAATTTAAAACGTTTTGCAAATTAAGGGTGAAGCTGTAGTTTGATCTCTCTCAGCTGTGGTGGCTAAAGAGATCATACAAAGTGGAAACATCCCACTTTTGTATCCCCCTGCTAGCTATATTATGTCCTAAAGTTTAAGGATAATAACAATGGCATAAGAAAACACAGGGTTGTATGTAACCACACATCCAGTGTTTGTCTTCCCTCTTCTGTTTTTTTGTTTTTGTTTTTTTTTTTTTTAAGGGCGCACTCTGACCTGTGTTACTTTTAATCTGCTTTTCAGAGCTGCTGAACTGCGACTGGGTGAAGAGTTACCTAAAGAAGTGAGAGCAAAGGAGACTTCCCAGTGTGATACGAGCCCTTTATTATATCGTCCCTCTGTCTTTGCAGTGACTCTGCAGCTCCGTTTCACACCAGGTTTCACCCACTGTCAGAATTTTGCACTTCTGATTCGTTCAGAGATTTCAGAGGGACAAATAAGTCATCTGTGCGACCTTTTGTACAGCACCGCTCATAAAATGTCACCAGGCTACCGAGTTCAGCACGTTTACCATTTACTGATGGCTCTCATGACACTGAATGAGGATTAGATTGACAAACTGAGCTGACTCATGTGGTTTCAGGGAACGACCCAAGAGAATGGAAATCTGTCAGAGAGCGAGCAACGCCTTTTCCTCATCCTGGCAATAGTGAGATAGCAAATCAAGTTAATCATAAACAAAAACCCAAACAAGTAGCTGAAAGCTCCTCAGGCTGATATTTAGCCTTGCTGCAATGAACAACAGTGCCTCTGCCAGGCAGTTTCTCAGGCAGTCAATTTACATCCTTTGTGGGCAGGAATCTCTGTTTACCTAAAGCTCTTCAAATGCTTATGTCAGCAGGAATGCAGCAAATGTGTGTTTCTAGTTCCAGAGTTTCCTGCACTTTGGGGGAAAAATTGGTGGGCCAGGAACTGACAATGGAACCTCTATACTTAACAGGAAGCCTTTAGTGTGTTTCCAAACTTGATGCAAGATATTGCCACCCTTTAGAGAACTGCATTCATTTTTGAATGAATTGAATATTTGAATATTTTGAATGAATATTTGAATTGAATCAGTAGCCTGAAATGGGCTGCATGTGTTGTCAGTTGCTCCTGTTATTAAGTCCTTGAAACTCTCCACAGGCCAAAGAGAAAATACTACCAGCAAATATTTTCTGTGTTAAACTAGACTAAATGAGAATAAGACAGTATTTCCTCCAGCTGCTGTTTTCCCTTCACAAAATCAGTGTGCAAACTCAGTTAAGCAGGAACTATTTGGGGCCTTTTTTGTGTGCCGGACTCAGTGGTGGCACTTTAAAACCGAAAGTGTGGCTCTAGTGCTGGTGCTAATACTGAAGCAGATCTGATCTTTATCTGATAGTATCAGCTGGGCTGTATTACATCTAAAGGCCCTCATTGGGATGTTTGTGCACTTGGTTAATCAGGAAAGAGCAAAGAAATGGAGGAAGTAGAACTGTGGTTCTACTGAACATTCTTACAATGGTGGAAAAGAGGGAGACAGTCTGTGCAGCACTGACTCTTGACCTGGTTCATACCAACTTTCAGAATTCTCCCAATGTTAACAGGTTATGCTATCTGTTTCAAAAGGCAACAAATCTTGTCTCGATGCAGTAGGGACTACAGCCTCCACAGCTGGATTTTCAATAAATGCCCTTAAGCAAGTTTTAACAAAAAAAGTAATAGGTGTTCAGTATTTTTGGAATTGTTGCTTTCATCTCAGTGGCATTTATTATATCCATCTTAAAACAAGAGAAAAAGAAAATGTTAACACTTTGTGAACTTTTGTTGGTTTGTTTATACCTGACCACCTTTAAATTTGTTTATTGTTACCTATTGATTGATGTTTGTGCAACATGTGAATAACATATAGTGGCCACACCTGTTGCACTCTTCTGAAACCTTTTTTTTTCCTAATTATTCCTAATTTCTATTAGAGTTCAATTTGAAAATGCCAGCAATATCAACTGCAGTTTTTCAAAGACAAAAGCCTCAAAGCATATCTGAAATATTTTTGTTAATGCCAAAAATTACTGTGGGAGGGATGAATGAGAGGTATCCAGTGGGACTGTTTTCTTCAGGGAGACCTAAATGTCCACATAATTTGGGTGCTCTCACAATAATAATAAAAAATCAGTGGTGTGTGAAAAACAGATATTGAAATCCTAGGAAAATAGGCATTTTGTGGAGGAAAAGCGGAAAATGGAAAAGACTGAAGATCATAGAGAACAATTTCCATTGCTAGTAATCACTATTCCATGCGAAAAACCAGTGAGGTGTCAGCCATTTTTTTCTTATAAACTTCATCAAATTTCTGATTCTGTGCCACAGTGAAATAATTCTTCCAGTCGCCGACAACCCCTACAAACAGCAAAGCAAAAAAAGAAATAAGATTAATTTACCACTATTTTCTGAAGCCCATAAGCCATGACTCAGCAGATACTTGTACTTCAAGGCTTATTTCGAAACTAAATGCCAGCCAGCAAGACAGAGCTGATGTCAGTACCAAACCTCAGTACCTTTTCTCATGAATGGGGAAACAGAGTGATCCATTATGCCCTGAAACTCTTTAGTGTAGTTTGTCATGGGATTTTCCTTCATTATCTCAAAGGAGGTGTGATGGACTATCTTGTTTAGAGTCTCCTCGTTCATATCCTTCTCCAGGAACTTCACAATCTTCTGAATTTCTCTCTTTGGATTCTGCAGAGAGAATAACATAGGTTAAAGTACAGAGCCAGGAAAAGCAAACAAGTCGAACATAGATTTAAAGTTGCAATTGTCAGAGTGAGAAGATCAGATTATTGAAAGATTTACCGATGATGCTGGCATTATAATAGAAAACTCTTGATCATAGGTACTATCTACTGGACTTCCAGATTTCAGAACTCTGTAAACGTATATTAAGCCTTTTACCTCCTTCATATCTTCATAGAAGAGGTAGAGAATACGGTGCTTATCTTTGGCCTTCCACCATCCTTTTACGTGGTCATACCAAGAACCCCAGAGCACTGAAAAAATAATAACATCATCATGAGATGTAAATACCCAAACTGTCTGTGGCACTCATGTTTCCCCAGTAACGAATGTCTGGGCATTTCCCACCTGGTTTTGAATCACTGTGACCAGGACTGCTGTGCTCTGTGCTCATCACAGAATTTGTGCTATTAACCCTGTAGGTGACTGAGTGCTCAAGAGCAGGATTCACATGTAACCTCAGAGAGCAGCAAATGTACATGCTTACCCCTGAATGGAAATTCTGGGCTGTCTTTACAGTTGATAGAGAGAAACACATTTCCAGGGTGATTGATCTTAACTGACCCTGCTTTGAGCAGGGGGTTGGGCCAGATGGACAGCAAAGGTCCCTTCCAACTTGCATTGTTCTGTGATTCTAACTGGTTTACATATTTGGTACACTGTCAGAAGTGCCCGTTTCTCTCCAGCAAGTACCAAAATAACTAGGTTGGACAGAGGTAGTAGCTATGTTCCAGATGTCTGTACTGGGACAGATGGACTCCCAAGCCAACCTGGTCAGACATAAGATCTCCTTTAGATATGAGACTCTCATTCTGCCAGATAGTAGTATTTCGAGGCCTACGTGGTGGCAAAAATATTAAGGACCTATGGAAACTTTACTGACTAAAAGTGCAGACTCCCATCCACCTGAGCAGGTTTTCCTTTCTTAGATGAGCACCTCTTGTAGAAAAGGAAGAATCAGGTTCTGGAGTGGCTTGTCTTTAGCTGGATAACTGACTTTGTTCAGATGCCTGATTTTTATGCAGGTGAATTTAGGTAAAGCTACTCACTTAACTCAAATTCACACCATATATTTCTAATGAATGATATTTCTTATCTGAATGATAATACTTTTTTTTTTTTACATTATTTTTTCCCCCCAAAATGGGAATATAAAGATAGAATTTATCCTTCAGGTGCTAATAGAACCCCATGAAGGAAGATTAATTATTGCTGAAACACCTCCAGTAGATATCCTTCTGGTAGTGTCAGCACTGGATTGGCAATGGTAGTTGAAATAAATAGATCAATGCCATGCAATTTTTAAATCAAGAAAATTTCTTATACAACTGATTGCAGTCCATCACCTTTTCCAGCCATGAATTTGCCCATGAACTCCTCCCAGGTTCCTGGATCAGGCAGTCCTTTATTCATTCTGTGGAAATGGTAGTAGGACACTAGGTTGTCTTTTGCGTTTCTCGCCACGTAGATTATCTTTATTGGTATGAAAAGAGAGAGAGAAAAAAAAATATTAGCTTACACATTCTTATATAGACATTGAGCATCTTCTGGAGTTTTCTCTTGGAGCCTGATGATGAAGGCTTAAGAGATTTTGCTTTGAAGCTGCCATTTTCTGAAAGCCAATGCAGGTAGCGTAGTCATGACTTCTTTAGTTCCACACAGGCTTTGCACATTAAAGTGAAAACATCTGGGGATAGGCTTCACAAAGATTCTGGAAACTGTATTCAGTCCTGGTTTATGTCATTTTCTTTCCAAGTGAAGTAGAATTGAGTCGTACCTCTTCAGCCTTACCTTACAGTTTTGTTCCCAGAAGGAGGGAGGCACCAGCTGCACAGGGAGATGAGTTTTTATTGTTCGTGGAGAAGGCATAGCTTCAGCTAACTCCAGGCCTGTGGGATGTTGCATTATGAGACATGACTTGCTTTCTAAATTGCCCTGGCACTTCTTTGCTGTTCTTATGTGTGGGATTTTAATTGTGACTTTTCAGCAGTTCACCTTGCAACAATCATTCATCTCCAAAACAAATAACTAGCAGTCTAAAAATACACTGCTATACATTGCACAGGCAACGTCAGTGTTTCTAGAGAAATTTTTACCTGTGTATCCAAGGAGGAAAGGGGGAACACTGATTCGTATTTACTTCTTGCTTTCTTGGAACCATGTCTAAGCCACGTATTCCAAGAGATAATGATGAATATTAATTTATGTTTACCCAATTAATTTAACCATTTTTTTTTCCTTCACAATATTTAGTGATCTCTTTTTTACTTTCCATGTAGGAAATTTTTGTTTCTTTCTAGGATATGAGAAGAATAGACTGGCTGACTAGACTTTCTGGATAGCATGCACAGAGAAAACAGGAGAATGATGGACAATGGATTTTGAGTAGCTTTAGATTTATGGGAATACTCGAAAATACTTGGCAATACATGGAGGTGTGTTATCCTCTCTCCCCCTCCTTTTTAAGTATCTATCATGACATTTATGATTTTTTTTTCTATCATTTTTGTCTCTCTCTGTGTCAACACTGTCTAGCTTAGACAAAAAAAAGTAGCACTTCTGCTGTGGCATTAGTTGAGCTTTTAAGCTTAAAATATGAAGAGAGTCTGACTTAAAGATTGGTGTAGAATGGGAGCCCTTGCTGGGGGAAGACTCTTGTAGGAAACTGTCTTTGCAGGCCAGTCAGGGCTGCTGGCTGCCTAAATTCCCCATAGTTTGTTAAGGTGACTAGACCCTAGAATTTAACAGTTACTTAAAACAGTAGCAAACACACTGAAAACATTATTCACCTTTTTGGAATGCATCCACAATGTAGGTTTCTGTTCCATACAGCCCCCAAACAGAGAACGGGATGCAGTTGCCCCCACCCTGTAATTTTACACATATCATCTACTGCTATAGGTACTGCAGAGTATTGCACAGAGTTTTCAGATGACACTCCAGGACACCATAGTTTTCAGTAGCTCCTGAATCACACCTGCCAGCCTAGCATTGGTGTAAACATACATCTAGTAATGCTACATGTTTATGTTAGAACAATTGAATGAAACTCTAATACCCAACACAGTGCATAGTTTGGTGACAAAGCAAGTGGACCTTTCCCAGGAACCCTGTGGCATCAGTACTGGGTTCTTTTTTCATTTGATTTTGTTTAAAATGCAAACCTATTTGTATATTACTTGTATAATATAATAATATATATTACCTGAGTAACTTGTTTCTGGAGGCCCTTGGAGACACCACTCAAGGAAAGGATGGCGTCTGTAAGTAGTGTCGCGTTTACACTTCTCAACATCTGCATTTTGTTGAATCATATCCACTATTTCCTGTGTCCATGTGGTACCTGAAAATGTCAGTGTTTAGATATTTCCTCCAGGGATAGCCAAAAGTGTCTTCTGCTAGAGGACTGAAAGCCAGAAGGAGGAAGGAACAGCATGAAATATGATGGAGAAAGCAGAAAGCGAGAATAATGGAGGAAAAACACATAATTAGGAATACAAAGGTAGTTTCAGGGGTTCCATTTTACATGGGGTTCTTCCTGCCAAGAGAAATAGGCTCCATCTGGACACTGCTAACGAAAGAAGGTCTGGGATAAGCTCACTATTATTTGAAGATTGTATTATTTGCAGAGAGGAATGAGTTTTCCTCCTTCCAATTTTCAAACCTCACAACAATTCAGGTATTTCATCAGTTGTTTTCCTCCTGAATTTAAATGAAAAAATGAAATACCTGAACTTTGAGTGAGCAAAAATTTCATACACTTTGAAAATATATTAAAAAAAAAGTTGCAGTTTTTCAGTGTTCACATTTGGAATACTCTAATGAAGGTTGGTACATTTTGCCTGCCTGAGGTACTGCATCATCCTGTAAAAGTTACAGTATGGAGTCTCTCATGTGCCTCTGGGTGGCTAGAAAACAGTGTGAAGGATAGCTTGGCATGGAAAGTGGGCAGAAAACTCAGCCCTTCTTAAGATGCTTAATTTGTGCAGCTCTGACATACACAACATAATGTGAAATAGGCTCCTAATTTTATTTCTTTTCCATTCACAGGCTGAGGGGTTTTCATTCAGGCTGGTAAAATACTGTGGTTTTGCTTTCAGTATACAGGAAATAAATTAAAGGCTTTGAGCTTTTACAAAAATAATGGGGTTTTCATTGTAATAATGTGTTCTTTTTCCCTACTGAAAAAAAAAAAAATAATCTTGCTAATTCAAGTAGTTATTTTTTATGATCATTAAGTGTTCCAAAATCTGTTCCTGAATGCAGGAATGTTCCTGAATTCCTTAAACTGTACATGTTTTTATTCATCCAGGATTAAAATTGGTTCTTGTTATTCATTTTCACCTGCGTAATAAGTACAAAGGATCTGATCGAGGCGAAATAGTGATGAGCTAAGTGGCCAATCACTGAATAAAATACTAGGCAGCTAATATTAATGGTGGGTGGGTATTTTATTTTATTGGCTGCAATTTTTAAGTTAATTTGGTTATTTCATTAAAATAATCAGCCCATTTTCAGAAATCAGGACTGGTTTACATACCAAGTCATTCCCCAAACACAATACAATCCACATTTGTTCAGTCAGTTTCTATTATTTCTTACTAGTTATAACTTTTACTAGGCTTTGTTAAACCATTACATAATGGTGGAACAATTAAATTGTTGCCATTAATATATATCTGTAAATCATCTTAATCAAAGGAAATATTTAAGTATAGGTAATTAGACTTTGGCCATTTGAACTTTGATAATATTAGATGGTTGTTACTTCTGCCAAAGAAGTCAGAGGTTATTAGGCACAGCTGACAGAGCTCCATGTCTTTAAAATATTTCTGGTTTGTGATTAAATAAGTATCAGTCACAATAAAAACCCCAAAATTTTAAATTCCAACCATAAGCACTATCTCAACCTTTTATCTTCTGTTTCCTGTGCACACCAACCTGCTTTTGCGTAGGTTGCGATGAGGAGATCATCAGGTCTGGCTTTGAACTTCTTCACTTTTTCCCATGTGCTGCACATTGGTTTTGATAAAGGAATACCTTCCACTTCAACTAGCTCAGCTCGGAGCATAGACTCCAGGTTCAAATCTTTCATTTTATCCAGAGCCATTGAGCACTGCATGAAGAAAGAAAGATCTACAATTAATATGATTGCTCTGAAAAAGCCCTAAATTTACTCATCCATTCTTGATGTTTCTTTTATTGACTGAATTCCATGTCCTCTGATGTATTTGTCTATGATTTGGTCCATATATACGCTCCTTTAAAGCTGGATCTGATTGTCAGAAATGCTGGGTATATTGCTGTTGGTGGTTCTCAGTATCTCTAAAAGTCTCTCTGTTTACTCAGATACAAAAAGAGAAAAAAAACCATAACTCTTTAAACATTTTACCAAACATATTTATATAAAATTCTGACTGTAAGTATGGCGCCTTTGAAAGGCAAGAAAAAGTAATCAGAGGTGTGATTCAAAAATGGCAGAGTATAACACCTCCTACTGAAATCAGCGTCCAGGACCCAACCCTTCCTTCTTAAAGAAAATCAACAGAAACACCTGCTAACACCCTTTGGGCCTCATACTCACAAAAGTATTTGCTGAGCTGTTCTGTGTTTTGTTCCTGGAGCTTTTCACTCTTAGAGCTCTTTGCCGTATATTGAATTTCGTTGCAGTTAAATAACCTGAACTAGATAGATCATTAACTAAAGGTTGTTGGACTTTAATAGTTTAAATTAAACTGGTTAAGTCGACTGCCTATTGTACGGTTTTAACGTAACTTTTCTGGATTTCTCCCAAGGAGGGCTCTTCTTAGCCATAAACCTTCAGAGCTCCAGAACTTGGTCAGATGAAGTTTCTACTTAAAGGGAGGCTGCAGAAATCATCTCAATTAAAAATATCAGCCAGAAAAGAGACATTTCAAGAAACATTCAAGATTTTTCAATAAGACACTTCAATCCCAACAGCAAACATTGACAAAAACTTCCTTTCATTTCCTTATTTACCTGATTTCACACAGATTTTACTTGAGCAGAACAAGAGGTTGGGTTGGCAGCTAGGCAGTGACACAAAGAATTTATGAAAAAAAAAAAAAAGAAGGAAAAAGAAATTTAGCAGAGAACTTTACCTCCTTGAATGTCCTCAGTCCTTGGCTATGTTGATGACTGTGCACCCACTTGAATCTTCAGGAAGAAGTAGAAGGAAAGCTGGGGTGGGGTTTCCATTCCTCCTATGAGTGTGAGGAGAGCAAAGGAGGAGGTACAGCAGCAGCCAACAGCTGAACAGTTTGTCTGGCTTGGTTTATGAACTCGTTTTTAATCCTGTGAAGGAAAAATACTTTGAATCTAGTGGACGGTATCCCTGACCAATGGTAGTGTTGCTGGAACTAGATGGTCTTTAAGGTCCCCTCCAGCCCAAAATATTCTATGATCTTTTATGATCTATCTTCTAAATATGATTCTTTACAGGCAGCGGCATTAAATGTCAGTCAGTAACTCCAGCACAATTATGTTAACTTGTCTCTGTCCTTTCAACAGTCTTTGAATAATTAATTTTCTTACTAATATTTATTCTATTGTGAAATAGTTTATTATTTGTTAATACCTAAGACCAGTGGGACTAAATTAATGAAAATTAACTTGATTCCACTTTCCCCATCTACTGCACCATGCTCATTAGATAGATATCTAAAGGTCTGCTTCATTTATGGCCATTTATGTTTTACAGCACTTTCTAGGCAGGTTCTGTTCTTAACTGGCCTGACATTGCAGGGTCAGGGATCACTGTGTGTGAGGTAATGTTTCTTGATAAGATTTAAGTCCCTATCTAACTTTATATGAGAAACTGGGAGAGATAGTAATGTGTCCCGAACTAGCCATAAAAAGCATAATAACTCTGGCTGGTAGAAGTATGCCAATATCTGTTCTTATATCTGGTTCCTGGCTGTTGCAGTCATGCTGACATGTTTGGTTGCATCAGGAAAAAGCTGTTCTTGGGCAAAAGGTAGATCACTTCAGCTGAACTCAAGCAAGTTTGAAAGGATTGTGTTCAAAAAGGAAAATTATTTTTTAAATGGCATTGCTATTAGGCCTAACTTCTGTCTTTTGTTGAAGGCATGCAAGCACTGTAAGTACTCAAGGTCCTTTTTCATTATCCTATGGATGGGCTGGCAATATTTATATCTAAAATGGCTTTCTGTTATTTCATTTTTTTAAAGATGTTTCATGCATACTAGTCAAATAAGGTTGTGGTCATCCCTCCAGTAATCCTATTCTGTGGAGGTCTAGTCAGCATGACCAGTGGAGTGTGGAGTAATTCAGCTGACCAAACATGAGCTGACTTGCTCTGCAGAGTCCATGAACTATATGGATTAGGCCTCTCTTGACTGTAGGAGAAATGTAGATATCTAGGTTGCTAATACTCCCTTACATTTTAAGGCACAAGTGGGAAGTGAGGATGCTCTGCTGTGGAAATGAGGAGTGAGGTGTGAGCGACCTGGTGCATGGCTCTTCTGGATATCAGTAAGAAAAGTCTGCCAACAAATGACTTAGTAAGATAACTGTTTTTAAAAGGGCAGAATAAGAAGAGGGATATAGATAGGGAGTAAATCTTATGTCCCTTCAGGTGCTGGAAGTGTTGCATTTGTGCAGCATCAGATGGAGCCTGGGAGGATTTTTCTCAGGGCATGCCAAGCAGGTCCTATTCATTGAGAGAAAAGCTCCTCCTTTTCGGTCATTCAAGCTATTATACAATTTTCTTATAAGAAAATAACTGTACTCATGAAGGACATTCACAAGAGAACTTCCTGTTGCCCTTTTGGACGTGGCGAGGCAGGAGGTGTGATCACTGGTACCAAGGGGGAGCTGCCTGCAGGCTCAGTTTATCCTGCGGCCAAGGGGTCTGTGCTGCACAGCAAAGGCTGTGCCTACTCAGATTAACTGGATGGTGGATCTCTGACTCTTCAGTGTATAGCAGTCTCCAGGTCAGGATCTCCACATTCCACCCCATGATGCACATACAGGTGATGACTTCCCTCATACAACTCACTGGTACCTGCTGAGGGGCTGTGGGAGTTAATGAATTGGTTCAGCATTCCCCGTATGATTTCAGCAAAAGTCTCCATAGAATTGGGAAACAAACCAAGAAACCGAGAGGACTGCTTGATTGGTTTTAAGCCAATCCCTTGATCTTTTTCTGGCTCTGACATTAGGTTTTTCTTCTGAAGGCTGGCAACACTAGAACTAACAAATAACACAGAACAAGCAGAAATTATACAGTTAGGGTATAACATTTCTTCTGTTCATGATCTTGGTGCTTTGTTTTTTTTTTTTAATGTCACCATTAATTTCAAGTTTTGTCGTGGCAGGATTTGTTGTTTTATTTTCTTGGAAAGCCCGTGCTGATTCTGTTTGTCCTTCTCACACCTACACCCTGCAGTTCATTTGCTGTTTTGAAATGGTGTTCACTCCCTGTTGAGTTATGCAACCACCCTGATAATGCAGTAATCCCCAAATCACATCAGCTGGTGCGCCTGAACAAAGGAAAACGCAGAAGCTGCTTATTGAGTGTTTGTCTTTTATTGCAACTGTGAATCTGAGTAGCCTGTGAACAGTACACAGTGCCAGATAAGCTGGAGCCTGCAGCTTTAAGGCCACTGCCTGCAGCTTTAAAACTGCTTTCAGTGTAGGCAATGGGTGACGGATTTTTCCTGTTGTGAAATAAGTAGGTGAGAAGTGAACTGGGTTTCTGGCCTGGGATCATCATTGGGACACTCTAAAGAAAGAGAGGGCTTCCTCAGGTTTCCATTGACCTTCTCCTGAGTGCACAGACTGGCAGGTGTTTCCTCGTGTAAAACACAGTGATTTGAATCACAGAATCATAGAATGGTTAGAGTTGGAAGGGACCTTAAAGATTATCAAGTTCCAACCCCCCTGCCATGGCCAGGGACACTTCCCACTAGAGCTGGTTGCTCAGAGCCCCATCCAGCCTGGCCTTGAGTTTGATTTGATTTTAATTTAGCTTGGTTGAAAACACTTAAGACTTTTACCTGGCATGAAAAGCTACAGGCCACTTAGCAGGAATAATAATGGGAAATGACTGCTGGGTGCTCACACAAGTGACTGTGACTCAGGAGTATGTTTGTCCTGGCAAGTTTGTCCTGGCAAGAATACTGCCCCCTAAACATTGTGAGTTGTGAGTAGTTAACATTAGGTTTTATAGTCACTGGACTTTGTCAAATCTGCACCTGATCAGCAAAGGATGTACAAAAGGAGATACCTTTATCTTACTTTCATCCTCATCACTCATCCTTAAATCTACACGTGGTAAGCCAACAAATTCTCCTTTATCATAGTGTGATAATTGTGTGCAAGTCTCTCATTTAGTTCCAGGTAAAATTCTCATTTTGCACACAGCAGTTAATAACAGTGACAGAGAGGTTCAGCAGAACACTTGGTCACAAATTTTGGTCACAAGGTGACCAAGTTGCTGTGGTGGCAGCTCAGAGTGCAGGCTGCTGGCCTGGGCTGGATTGCCTGCTCTTCTGGAGCGTCAGGATACAACTTCCCTTTGGCACAATGTCACCAGAGCTGTTCTGGGGATAATGGCGTGTTTGCACTATTTACTTAAAAACTATTTATTCAGCAGCATAGATTTCTTACCATTTCTTCTAATTTTTTGTTGGCGTAGACTGAAAAACAGAAGTGTATATGCTGGGGACCCTCAGATATTTGGTAGATTCAGTACTCCATTAATAGCTGCTGCTGCTATGCTTCAGGCCATCCATACCCTACTACAGGAGAGCTGGAGAGGGGTAATGATTTTAAATTGAAAGAGGGGAGATTTAGATTAGATACTAGAAAGAAATTCTTTACTCGAGGGTGGTGACGCACTGGTTGCCCAGAGAAGCTGTGGATGCCCCGTCCCTGTAGGTGTTCAAGGCCAGGCTGGATGGGGCTCTGATCAACCTGCTCTAGTGGGAGGTGTCCCTGCCCATGGCAGGGGGGTTGGAACTCGATGATCTTTTAAGTCCCTTCCAACCTGAACCATTCTATGATTCTATCATTTTACCTGCACCATGCTGTTCTTGACATTATTATGACTACTTATATGAATAGTGATATTCAATTGTTACTGACTGCAGGACATACTACATCTGAAGGGAGTTAAGCAAAAATAAACAGCACTGCAATGGAATCAAAACTAGAAGAAAGCAGATGAATAAGGACATAGTTTCATGTTTTCTTTTGCTGTTCTTCAAGTGAGATTTCTTTTAAAATCTCTTTTTTTTACTCCTATTTAATACATTACTTTAACGTTTTCTAGCTTGAAAAAAAATGAAAACAGATTATCTAAGAAATTACTATCTGAAGCTTTTTCTTTTTTCTTTTTATTTTCTCCCCCCCCCCCGCCCCCTAAATTCATTAGTAGAACATTTATTATTGAAGATAATTCTGCAACAAGATCTCTGGAAAAAAAAACAAAAAAAAAAAAAAAAAAAAAAAAACCTAATGGAAAGCCCTAACATTTCTATACTATTTTCTTTTATTGTCCTTGCAGTGTGTGTTTCAGGGATCATTTGTATATAGAGAAAGAACATTTGGAAGAATGAAGGTAACTCAGAAACTCACTGATCGTATCACGTCAGATTTTTAAAATGTCTGACAAAAAAAAGTTTTGGACAAGAAATCTATCTCAGGCTAGTGGACATGAATAATACTCAAAGAATTTATATGCAGAAAAAGCTGCTTTTTTTCCTAATTTTATGTTGCATTTGAATATTTTTCATTTCAAATTTAATCAAGAATCACAGTAGCACTTTCAAATCATGTTAGAAAAAGCATGTTTGCTTGTTATTTGTACAGGATCAGACTCGAAGTGAGATGAAGGCTACAAATTCTACATTAGTATCAAGCACTATGAAATGGTTTTAAGTTGGTATTTCATCTGATTTTGCCTATATTTAGCTGTCTATATGATCTGGGGTACTATGTCTTATAAATTAAAATCTATATTAAAATCTATAGCTGAGTTATATTTGAGTTAAAGAATGTTTTTCCTTGTTATGCTTAGCGTTTGTATTACATTTCTCTAAAACTCTAGTCTCCCTCTGCTGGACAGAACACAACCTTTATTCCCAAAGATTTTAAAATCTTCTCAATTTAACATATTTGAAAGTTATAGGAACCTTTAGATATTAATCTGTATTCCTCATTCAAAAAATTGCGTACGGTGGAGTAATGACAGAGGACTCTGGACAGACAAAGGCTTCACTTTCAGGCTTCTTGAATTTTAAAGGTGGTTGTCTGCATTCGTCTCTTGGTGACTGAATTAAACTGGTCTATCAGTTGGTGAGCAACCTTAGGCAATGAAAGCCTTTGGCATTGTGGGATGCATCCCGAGTTAATGACAAAGATGTCCTGTCATAGACTCCTGGCTCTCAGAACCCGTATGTTGTCAAGATACCTGCAGGTATCTGTAAAATAGGAGCAGCGCCACCAATATTGCGATGGTTATTTAATGAATGTCTGGTTTTCAGCCAGGTATGGTTGAGATAATCATCACAGATATATTTATGTAATAGCAAAATAAATACTTAAGGAAATGTGAAGTATAAACATGGAATGGAAAGTCATAAGGCTTTAATTCAGCAACACATTTAAGCACGATACCAACCGCAGTCCCTATCAGTGAAGCACTTATGTTCCATTACCATCACGCTCCAGAAATTTCTTTGCTTTAAGTGTCCTCTCTCCAGCAGGGTTTCCTGCTAGAGGAAGCATCGGAGCCTACAGTTTGTATAGCTCTGACCGGCTCTGCATGTGTTGGGGTCACAGTCATATTAATATACAATCTTGTTACTGTGAGCATGCAGTCAGGTGATAAGGTTTAATTGGACTCCTACAGCTCTTCGCAAATACTTTTCCCAAGAAAATATGCATATAAACTGCTGCAGTGTCACCCTGTCAGTGGCAATACATGGTTTTGGCATTGTTTCTGGAAATTACTTCATAGAAATAAAAGGTCAGGTATTCACTGTGCAGAATAACACCTTCCCACTTGTAAATGAGATTTGGTTTAGAGCCACGGGAGAAAAACAGAAACTTGTAATAAACAGTTACAGAGTTTGGTGCCCTCTATATATATGAAATGGTGGAATTCACTTAGAGACGTTACTCAACATGTTAATACGTGATTCACAGTTGTCTGCTGACTCCTCTTTCCTAGCAAGCTCAATGTGGACAATGTTAATGTTGGCAGTATCGCTCGATATAGGTGGGATAGAAGTTTTTCGTGCATCTCTGGCTTAAATATAAACATGGGTGTAGCAAAAGGCTACATTAGAGAACTTCAGAGTGTGGCTTAGTTTTAGGTGCCTGACACAGCTGTGTCCTTGATTCTTCCCAAAGGAAGCCCCAGAATGTGTGCCAGATGCTATGGGGGACAGGTATGCCAAGACAGCAGCTTGTGCTGGCGTGAGAAAGCAGAGGTGAAGACAGATAGGTCCCAAGAGCAAATAAAACCAAAGAGGCTATGGACTGCAGGCGAAAAGTACGTGTCCAAGCTTCCAGGCAGCAGGTATGTATGCGACAAAGAGCAAGAGCTAGCTGAGCAGTTATGGTCCTTTTCCTTAGAGCTGTGCTGAGTGGAAAAGGAACTTACTTTCTTCAACCTTTTCTGTTGACATGCCCTGCAACTGCCCAACTACAGTAGGAAAGAAATGCTTTTCAGATGATGCACTCCAAAAAAATAAGGTAAATTGTCCACAGCACTCTGTTGATTCCTCTGTATTGATAGATGATTCTCATTCTTAAAGCTGGATCCGGGATTCTAGTTCTAAACAGTAAGCTGTCATGTATTGCATTTGCAGATCCAAATATAAGCTTCATGCCACAACAATAGCAGGGATTCTTTTAGTGACTGTCTCATTGAACTGGTGGGAAGATATTTCCATGTGAGCCAAACACCTGCTTTGTAGCACAGCTTCTAGTGAACATCTTCACTTGCATTAGGTGGAATCATTCTGCAGACTCTTTGAGTGATCACTTTATTGAGGCTTCTTTATGAATGTAAGCAAACCCTCTTTGAAAGGGACTTCGTGAACTGCCATAATTTCATATCTGTCCTCTTTCAACTGGCATTTATTTCTGACACCTCAATTTGACCATTTTTGGAGTGTTTTTAATACAGCAGCAGAACAAAACGGCCTGTAATTTGCTCTTAAACCCCTGTATGCACCTATGTATCTTCTATACCCTTTTACACTGGATGTGATTGAGACAAAATATCTTCACTGCTTTGGATTCAGTTCTGTCATGTGTCTCCTGGCAACTGTGGCCTCTCTCCAAGGCTGTGTGAAACTGGCAAGCTAGGTCAGAGCAAAACACAATCAGACTTAGTACAATTGTTTATACAATTATTTCCTGAGAAGAAGCATGCACTTTTTCATTACAGCTGAAGACTGGAGATTGAAAATTTAATTCTTGGCTCTACTGGTGGTATAGTGGGATGCTCAAGTGCTACCCTGTGCTACTTCAGGCATTAAAACATCTTGACCTTTCATCTGGAACAATTAAATGGAGTTTTGCTTAAGTGGCACATCTGCTGTTCAAGCTGGGACTTCATTGCATGAAGACTACCGTTCCCAGTTCAGAAGACATTTGCTTATCCAACCAAATTACAACTCCAGTTTCCTTCTTACAAACATCTGTTTGGAGCCAGGAAAATCTCTCTGATGTGAAGTGTCAGAACGAAGCTTCAGAAATTTTCATGCGGTGTTGAACCTGTGATCATTAGCCAAATTCCTCTCTGAAATTCTGCAAGCCCAGCAAGATTACTTCTTCGGTCTGCTGCTTGGTTCTGGGAAATCCTTATATGACTATTTCATAACTTAAAGAAAGGATTCCAGATGCTACAAACAAGCAAAACACATATCCAACCTTTTTTCAGTACAATAGGTCTGTGTGTCACAATTCTTATTAGGTAGCAGAAAGAACATTTTATGTGAAATGACTGAGCAGTAAGAAACTCCTTCTAATAAGGCTTATAACAATTTCTCTCTTGGCAGTGGCTGTCTGTGTGCACAGCTGTAAAAAGACCTTACTTGGTTAAGCACGGTGCAGTGAGGGAATGCAAAGCTGTAAAAAAAAATAGTAGGTTTTCTTGTGAATATAAAAATTAAGTTATTACCACCAACATTTTATCAGGCACATTCATTAACAGCATAAAGTCTGATACTCTTCAGAAGGAAAGAAGTCTACGTGCTTAACTTGGCTGTGTGTTCTTATACAGGAACCCAGCTTTAATTTACAATGGTGGATACTTAATGGTAGACTTTTTAAAGGTTTTTTATGTATTTATTTTGAAAAGTCTGCTCACATTTTTAGTCAAAAAGATGTTTTGTGTGGTTGAAAATTCCTGAAGCTTCGGTTGACACAGATTGACATCTGCAGCCCTTCCCAGCCTTGTAACAAAAGAGCACTTTAACAGCTGGACAAGTACAAGGATGAGGTTACCTGGTGTTAGCAACAGCTGGAGTCCAGGCGCCATTCTGTCCTACTGAGCTTGCCTGCTGTGATGTTAGTGGAACTGATGCAAGTGGGAATATTTAAGTGGGAAATCTCTTCTCTCCTTTTTTAAATATTCTTGTAGATTTTTTCATCTTACTGATAAAAATCTACCCAGAGTTTAGTGGGCGTGTTTCTCCTCTCATTTGGGCAATCATCTGCCCTACTTATAGCAATAAAATCGCACCAGTATATAACCAGGAGAAGAGGATCTAGGATTCATCAAGTGTGCTGATGTTGCCATGTATTTTTCTTCACACAGGCCAACAAATCAGGTAACCTGTTTCCTTCAAGCAGGATGTTTTATTGTTATATGGCAGGCTGAGGACTATGCTACTCCTTGTGGCAGCTTTAAAGGGGAAGAAACGCTTCAAGACATAATTTTGGGGCTTAAAATTTCCCCTTAAGATACAACAGCAATAAAAGCAAATCCTGGGGTGTCAAAGGCTGTATTTGCATGTGGCAGCTAGAGAGACCTCCATAGTGCACACATAATCAGCCTGTGAGTGCATTTATTCTGGTCTTATGTAACCCTTGTACAGTGGGAAGATTATTAGAAAAATCTTTTCTGAACAGCCAGTTTGTATCGGTCAACTCTGACAAGTTGTCTTCTCGCACCAGGGTACTAGAGATGTGAGTCACCTATCAGTGTCGAGTATGATTGAGTATCACACAGTTACAGTTTGTATTAAATGATCGAGACACCTTGGGCAGGACCTTCTCCATACCTGAGTAGCGTCTGGTTGCTTTGCCAGATGTCAAGTCTTCCTCTGCATGTGTAAAAATATATGGTATCAGCAGTCTGAGATGCAGCCGAATTGCCTTGGTGGATGTCTGCTTCTCTTCATGGACCACTGCGGCAGCTAAAGCAACCAGACTCCTATTATAGAAGCCTTTTGAAGTTCCTGAAGTTAGGCAAGCTAGATCCAGACCCTACTATGCCTACCAATATGGGTTCAGAGCCGTGCATCTTAAGTAATCTCACCCACAAGTCCTTATATGAGGAATAGGGGCCTATATATGAAAAAACATATGTATATAGAAACAAAGAAAATTCTTTGGTCTAAATCTTTGTTGTCCAACCAAATGTTGAATAGAAGGTTTGAAAAAAAAACTAAAATAAATACCCTTGTTTCTAAAGTGTATGGCTAATCCTGTTTCCATAAAAATGTAGGGTAACATATCTATTAATTTAACGGGAGAAGAACCAGACTCTGATGGTGGAGTATTGAAAACCATTGTAATATGTAAGGCTTTGAAAAATCTTACAAGCATTGGAAAATTCTGCACTCAACAGATGATTTTTTTCCACTGTACTTAATAGCATATCTTGTGGAAGACAGTCGACTTCTCCAGAGACTGTAAAGAATGCACATGAGGTTCTGGTTCTCTGTGTACTTTGTGTCATACCTTCTGTTCCTGTAGCTCCAGCCTTGTTCCTTGGTACGCAATTGTACATGTCACCTGCAAGTCAGAAGGACAGGATCTTGCTGTCAGTTTTTCCTGAGAAAAGCAGAGTTTGAAGTCAAAACAGATATGAAGTGGGAAAGCTATAGGAATAAAAAATGACCAGTCAGGTGTCCTGTGCTTTGACCTAAACTGTATGAATGACAAAAGTGTGACAGCATGGTTTCTGAGTTATTAGAAATTTCTTACATTTTAACAATGTTCATTCTTTACTCTTCTAGTTGCCTGAAAAAAAAAAAACTCTTGAAAAGTGACTGCTGGCCATAAAATCTCAGTTAAAATCTTTTATGCTTTGGTCACTAATTCTTTTATAATTTTGGATAGGTGTCTTTCCTTAGATTGCTGATGTCTGATCTAAAACTTTCTGTTGAATTCGGTGGGAGTTCATAAACTCTATGCTGTTTGCAGCTTTCCAAATAGCAAAAAGTTCAGCAAAATACTAATAATCCAAATTTATGTGATTTTTCTTTTTCAACAAGAATGATGTGACATGTAGGGATTCTAAATGAAACTAAAGAACAAAAGATTGCAGATTAAGAGCAAATATCTTGCAAATCGATGTCATTATAACAACTATGGCTGAATTTGAAGGATGGGGTAGTTATGACCATTAATATAATATGTTTCATTGTACATGTTGAGAAAAATTCTTCCTGTCACAATAAATGAGAGTCCTAATAAGGATGAACACACTTGATATTTGTATACGTAAAAGACAGCTATTTTTGAGCTAATATATGCTGTTCATCAGTGTCATTAAAGTATTAGCCTACTTTTGTACTGTATGTAAGGACAGCTTCTAATGTTACCCAATATAAGAAGAGTAGTTTATTTTATTCGCTTTAATGAAGATGTTTCTTCTCTAGAACATCCAAGAGAGAGAGACCTGCACAAAAGAGAGGTGTGAATTATTTAAGGGTAACATACCATATTAGGGATTTCTGAAAAAATATTCTGGATGCTTTGTCTGCATTCATCACACTCGCTTTTGCATGCATTGAATATGGAAGCTGTCAAAAATGTTGAAAGTCTGACAGATTTTTGAGCTAAGTATTTTATTTACTGACAGAACGGTTTGGTTTCTGAGTCCTGCATCCTTGCTTCACTGAGCAAAGGATGCTGTTATGTTTGGCTTAGTTCATTTTGAAGTCTCCAGTGGTCATAACCCATAAACCAGAGTGACACAGGGCCATCAATCAACACGCAATGACTCTTGTCTAAGCTTGGAATTCTTGGGGCTATCTTTGCACAAGATGTTCAGAGTGCAACTTGTGGAATATCAATGATTTTTATAATGTGATAGTGGAGCTCTGAGATTGGAGTTTCTGCCCACTCCTCCAGGTTCTGAACATTTAACTGGTGTGTGACCTACCTGACAGCACCATTTCTTCAGGCGTGGTGTTTTCATGTGTAAGAATGCCTCTAAACATTTTTTGAATTGCACTTTAATGACATGGCATTCAACCAATGAGCCATGACTGTTCCTGAGTTTCAGTGGCTAGATGGCTGCACTCTGAAGGTGATTTTCTTCAGGCTCAACATTAATTTTATTCTTTCTACTGTAATACTAGCTGGTCATTAGAAGGTGAGTACTAGCATATATGCCAAACTTAAAATTTGGCAAATGGAAATAGTGATATAATCATCTTGCTGTTTACATGTATCTATGCTCATTTCTAGGTTATACATAAGACTGACTGTCTTTTGCACCATTGCCATAAATTTAGGTACTCAGATTGAAGGTAAACAGAATCTTTCAGCTCAAATAAACCATTAAACCCCCCTAACCTAAACAATATAATTGACATTGTTCTGCTCAAAAAAAAAACAGACCTGGAGTTTCCCAAAATTCTGAATTAGGATTTTATCATACAAGAAGCTTTATGACTTTCACTGACCATTCAGTTTAGGAAATTCCATGAATCCATAATTTACAAGATGGCTGATTCCAGACATTTGTTCAGAAATACCAAAAGCAGTTAAAAACTTTCCCACTGTGACCTTCATATTTTATGATTAAATACATTTGCAATAGGATCCAGCAGGGGAATTAAGTATATGGCTGATTTAAAACCCTCTGAAAGCCCGTGATTTTTGTTTTCCCTTATTTTTGTAAACGTCAACATATGATTGAGGTCAAGCATTTGTGTAAATGCTTTTGGGGCCAAAAGTCTGAGGATAAAACTTCTCATTTTTTTTCTCTGAAGAAGCTATCTTTTTTTTTTTTTTTTTTCCTGTATAGCCTGTGTATTTTAGTTAATTTTTCATTGTAAGTAGCCTGCTGAACTTGACTAATAAGCACACCTTTCTATTTTTTTGAATATTAGAAAAAATTTCTTTACACTGAGGGTGGTTGAGCACTGGAACAGGTTGCCCAGGGAGGTGGTTGAGGCCCCTTCCTTGGAGATATTCAAGGTGAGACTCGATGAGGCCTTGGGCAACCTGGTCTAGTTGAGGGTGTCCCTGTGACTGCGGGGAGGTCGACTAGATGACCTTTGGAGGATTCTATGATTCTATGAAAAATTATTCATATTTTAAACCACAAGGATATACCTCTACATAACTGCAGCTACTTCTTTACTTGTCATCACTTGAATAATTTTTCAACTGTGCTCACTGTGCTGCTCTGGCTCAGTCCTGGCTCTGCTGTAAACACTATAACAAATGGGAAAATTCTGGGGCTAATTTACAGGGATTTCCAGTGACACATGGTGGTTCAAAGACAGCAGCTTCTGCTGGCTCCAGGGAGTTTTGTGGCTGGTGGTGAAGCAGCGTTCAGCTATTCCTGGGCTGCAGGGATGGGCTAATCTGGGGCCAGCATAGCGTAAGGGTTGTGTAGATTTAGTTGCCTAAGCATAGGAGTCTAATCACCTTGGACACCCCAGTCTGGCCTCCAGCTGCTTCTCCAGAAGGGCAGAAATGTCCTGTAGGTCGTAGCTGTCAGCCATGAGCAAACATCTTGGAAATGCACTAAATGAGCATCCCGCTCACTCAAAGGACTGTGTGTGTGCAACTCAGTCATCCCTTACTGCGCAGACACAGTGCGTGTATCCCAACACATGTAGGCAATAGCTCTGACAACTTAATGCAATTATGTGTGATAGAGTTATAGATATAAAACGTATTAAAACCCTTCCATCAGCTTCAAGAGCTGCAGGGAATTGATCTCAAGATTTAGCACCCGAAGCTGCTGTCCCAGAACAGCGTATGCAGGAACTGATGACTGGTTTCACTTCTCATTTACCAGCTGGCAGCTAACACTTAGCAAATTTAATTCAGAAAGCAAGGTCAGGAAACACTTGTATGAGGAGCCTTCTCACACTTGTCAGAAGTGTGAGCACTCTGTGAAACAATGAGTGCAGAAGTGGGTCAGAAATGAGGATTTTTTTTTTCTATGTTAACACCCCCTCAAAATTCAACGCAAATGATCTCCTCTCTTAAAGTGACTGGTGTTGGCAAGGCTTCCACCAGAATTTTCTTGGGGACGAATACTTGGAATTAGTTGCCGTACAGCAGGGTTGTGTACTGTATACTACTACTTTCCTTTTTCAGCATGTAAAGGCAGCCAGCACTGCCTTATGAAGTTGCCAACGTGTCTACAGCATCCACCACACCAGGCAGATAGTGGTGGGTTGGAGCTTTCTCAGGAGGGCTGTTCCAGGAGGAACCATTCTGGCTATATCAAATCAAAGGGCTCCATCTCTTGCCTGACACTGTCTTAATAACCTTGGCATCCACAAGTTCCCTGGTGTCTGCAACTCAAAATCCAGTGCAGACGGAGCACAGGAGCTATAACACTTATAAGCTCCTATATTTATATTTAAAAGAGAACCAGAGAGTGATTCCTAGCCTAACCTGCACATGGGGCATGGGGTTATACTCGGGGACTACCATGGGAGGAAGCTGGGTCTGTGGTTTCAGCAACTAAAGCACTCACGCCTGTGCAGTTTACTTTGGGAATAAGCAGCCAAAAGGTCCTCTGAACAGTGCCCTGTTATCAGGCAGTGCTCTTCCAGTTAGTGGGCCTCTTTTCTCACTGCATGTTCACTTATTCTCATGGTAAAACCTAATTTCATATTACTTCTCGCATCAGCCGTTCGCTCATCCAGCTCTCTTAACATCACACAACAGTGGTAGCAAACCACAGGAGCAATCATGTTCTCCAAGGCTGAAATGAGATATTTGGTTTTTTTCCAATAAGAATGGCTGGCTGGTCTCCAAAGTATGTCTGTCTCTATCTGATTTCCTGCCAGTCTTCTTGTGCTTGCACTCCTGCTCTGCTCTTAGAAGATCAGTACAGATACCTTCATATCCATGGAGCGGCTTTTCATGCTCTATTATTTCTTCATTAAATTCAGGCTTTCGTGTTTATGCCCCCAGTGCTTTCCTCCTTCACCAGCTCTTAAATAACTGACATAGAATGCTTGGAGTATTGATGTAGGAACTTTATTTATAAAATGAAAGCTTCCGATACTAGAAAGGGCAATGCTGCCCCAGGACCTGCTGGATCTGGTACAGATAGCAAATGCCATCAGGTGGCTCTTGTGTGGCTGGAAATAAGTATTTGTGGGCCTGCTCACAGCCAGGACAGCTATTAGGAGCTCTCTATCTTTCTCACTTGTTACAGTTATCCATGACAACTGTAGCCTCTCATCAGGTCCTGAATCTACCAACCTAGTTTTAGAAGGATTTTGGTTTTCATTGTTTCCAAAGCAATAATTTCCCTTTGAAGCATGAAACTTCTAGAAGCATGCTCTGATGCTAGCTGTTGGACTACATGTTTGAGGGATCACCAGAATTTAAGGAAATCCCATCCTAGTGGGGTTTAGGCAAACATGCTGACAAAAATTAAATAGTAGGGATTTAAGCAACTTCCACTGCCTGAAAGAGCTGACTGGCTCTTAGGAAACTCCCCAGCTGCCTACGGAGGTGATCACACTGCACATGGGTGCTCAAAAGCTTTCTGTGGATGCGGCAGCAAGCTGGAAGACAAAATGATCACAGTTGGCTACTAATGATGTGTATCACATTGCCTGGAGAACAGCATAAAAGACCTAGGGTTAGCTTTGTGTTGCAGTAACTGATTGAAAATGTGCTTTTAATATGCATAAGAATATAAAAAAGTAGTTCTGAAAAACAAAAAATATAGCACTATTGCTGTTTGATGGAGTTATGCATGAATTTGGTTAATGGAATCACAGAATGGTTAGAGTTGGAAGGGATCTTAAAGATCATCAAGTTCCAACTCCCCCCCCCTGCCATGGGCAGGGACACCTCACGCTAGGCCAGGCTGCTCAAAGCCCCATCCAGCCTGGCCTTAAACACCTCCAGGGATGGGGCATCCACAAGTTCTCTAGGCAACCTGTTCCAGTGCCTCACCACCCTCACAGAAATTAGGAATTTCTTCCTACTTTCTAATCTAAATCTCTCCTCTTCTAATTTAAAACCATTACCCCTTGTCCTATCACTACACTTCCTGACAGAGTCCCTCTCCTGCTCTCCTGTAGGCTCCCTTCAGATACTGGAAGGCTGCTATAAGGTCTCCCCGGAGCCTCCTCTTTTCCAGGCTGAACAGCCTCAGCTCCCTCAGCCTGTCCTCATAGGAGTGGTGCTCCATCCCTCTAATCATCTTTGTGGCC
>VZRU01011502.1:2323-27246 GCA_013398155.1 Pedionomus torquatus
CTCATGGATAGTTTACTATCTACCAGGATCCCCAGATCTTTCTCCCCAGACGTGCTTTCCAGCAGGTCCACTTCTAACTTATATTGGTGCCTGGAATTCTTCCTCCCCAGGTGCAGGACCCTACACTTGCTCTTGTTGAACCTCATTAGGTTCTTCTCTGCCCAGGTTTCCAGCCTGTCCTGGTCATACTGTATGGCGGCACAGCCTTCTGGACTGTCAGCTAGCCCTCCTAGTTTGGTATCATCAGTTAATTTGCTGAGGATACACCCAGTCCCTCATGCAGGTCAGTGATGAATATGTTTCAAAAGACTGAACTGAATATTGACCCTTTGGGGATACCACTGGTTACAGGCCTCAAACTTGACCCTGCTCCATTAATTACAATCCTCTGAGTCCTGTCACAGAGCCAGTTCTCAATCCACCTCACTGCCCCTTCGTCTAGCCCACACTTCCTTGATATCCTAATGAGGATGTTATTGGAGACAGTGTCAAAGGTTTGCTGAAGTCAAGGTAGATGACATTTGCTGCTCTCTCCTCAGCCAGCCATCTGGTTATAAAATCATAGAATGCTATTAGGTTGCTCAAGCATGATTCACCTTTGGTAAATCTGTGTTGACCACTTCCAATGATTTCCTGTTCTTTAAGATGTTTGGAGATGACATATGAAACAACTCATTCCATTACATTCCCAGGAATGGAGGTGAGACCAATTGGCATGTAGTTCCCTCAATCCTTCTTCTTGCCCTTTGTGTAGACTGGAGTGATATTTGCCATCCTCCAGTCCTCAGGCACCTCTCCTGTTCTCCATGACCTTTCAAAAATCAACATTAACAGGCAGCATTAGAACTATCCAGTTCACTCAGACATGTCACCTAGTGTGCTGCATTAATGACCCTATTGCCCTTTTCCAATGAATAATACTTTGTCTTCACCCAAAGTAAAACACTGGTGTTGACAGTGCTTCAGGCTTTCCATGAGAGTTCTATGATAAAGACATGGTAAAATTTATCTTCCTGAGAAACAAAACACTGGCCAAAGCCTTCAGCAATCTCTGCTCTTTATGAGGAGTCTCCTGAGATCTTAAGATGTAAAAAACTCCAACTACTCAGCTGAAGCATATCAACTAAGTTATCAACCTGCATTTGCTTTAGCCCAGCAGAACTACCCCAAACTGTCTACAGAGAATACAAGATAAACAAAGTCCTAAGATCTTTAATCTAATGTTTGCCTATTATGGTTTGGATTAATTTTCTTACATATCTTGTCAGGTAGTACAGGTAAATAACAATCCCAAATATATATATCTCAGTATATACCAATACCTTATATATATTTATAGATAAATACGACTGCCAGTGTTAAAAAAATAACAATCCACAACCAGTAATGGAAACTGAAGTCATGTGTAACTTGAATGTGATGAGTATTCTTAAGGAAAAGTACATGATTGTTTAATGAAATGTTTCATTTTGCTGGAATTCATATGAGGATGAAATTAAGTTTGTATGGATACTTCCATTGTAGATGTACTTCAGAAGTTTCACACATTTTTTCAATAGAAACAGACAAATTTTCATACTATACGTACTTTTGAAGGGAAAAAAATCAACTATAATTTAGTACACACAGTAAATTACAGTCTACTGAAAATAAATTTTACTTAAAACCACTAGTTAAAACCAATTTTTAATTCTTATTAACAAAGAATGGCCGTATTTAAAGAGACGATACATTTTTCAACATTTCAGTGCTTTTGTTTCTTTTCGCAGTTTCATTCTGTTTAGACAACTAATCAAGTTTAATTGTGATACAAAACGTAAGAAAGCAGTAAAACAAACAGGTATTATTTCACTGACAGCATTTAGTTTATGTGTCTATGGCATGCAAGCAGTGTCCACTTCAGTATAAACAAATGAAACAATATCAACAGTCTGGGAGATGGGGAGAAGTCAGAACTTTATTTAATGAGAAACAATTCAAACATGTTATATAGACAGCTGAGCATAAGTTTCCAATGCCACACTGAGATTACAAAGGCTAATGTGACTTTTGGTAGAAACCCCAAAAACCGCAGCAATAGCAGTAGCAGAGAAATTTATCTCCATTTCTGATACAGATATAACTGCTGTAGGAACTCCAAATACACTCTGGGGTTCTAAAGCTGTGGCCAAACAGGACATCTAGGGAAGACTACAAGCACATGTGGCATTTCCCCTTCATATGTATCTTCAAGAATCCAACCCCTTCCAGTTCAAGGAGTGTGTGACCTATTTCTATGTATTGAAATAACCCTCAGGAGGGTTCCTTTCCATGAACTTGACTGTGATTTCTTGAGCTCATGAACCTACATGAGCACGTTCTCATGCTGCCTGCAAACAGCAAGGAATTCCAAAGCTTGACTAATTTTCTGTGAACAACCATCGTTATTTGCTTTGAGTCTTCATTTTATGCTCTACCATTCTTGATGCTGAAGAAGTGAAGACTAGCTCAATCTTTTCTAATGCTCTCTATGCTACTCCAGGTTTTGTAGACCACTATAACCACGTCTCACCTGTCTCTTTTCCAGTCCTTACTGACTTGTTTTCATGGTAACTATACTGTAACTTTGTTCATTCTCTTCCAGGCCTACTATATGGTTTTAGCAACGGGGAATCAGAACTGCACACAATAATTAAGGCTTGGGCAAGCGGAGGGTTATACAGTGACACAGAGGTCTCCGTTTCTTTCTTAAATTTCTTAACTTTCTTTTTTGACTGCTACTGAGTGTTGAATTGACGTTTTCATGGAATGATCTATTCAGACCCCAAAATATCACTCTTGAGCAGCAACAGTTTGTCACTTCATATGAAATTTGAATTTCTTTTCCTATATGCACCCCTTAATCTCTCTTTACACAAATTTCCTTTGCTACTTTATTTATCTCATGCAATTCTTTCTTGCTGACCCTGATCTTTACTATTTGAACATGCAGGAGAGTGCTCATAGAAAAGCTGTGACAATGGCATTCTTTTACCATTGAAGACAGATGGCACCTACCCAATGGACACTGCTATTCAGAAATCAGTGGCCTGAACTCCACTGTGGTTGTATTTATATTAATGCAGAACTCCCAACCAAAGCAGGGAATGAAGTTTCTCAACTGCCTTGTTGCCTGACTGCTAGGCATCATATCACTTTGAGACTTGGGGAAAAGATAGCTTAACCACCCTGCCTTTTGATCTTTAGTCTACACCATGAAGAAGTTTGGAACTGATCCTGATTAAAGGATTGGAGACATGCCTAATATGTGCCTTCATGAGAAAACTGGAACTATTAAGGGATCAAAGTGAATACGCACAAGTAACTTAATCACTCGGAGTGTAGAACAGAAAGTCACAGATGACTTTTCAAGATAACCAGCAAATATGTAACAATAACCACATGCCAAATGTGGAAGCTTGGCAGGGAACAGAACAAGGTGCCTTTTCCATCCACTCCTATGAGAGTAACCTATCATTAGTATACTTTACAAGTAACTGAAGTGAATTTACTATTACAGTGATCCTTATTTCATTTTGAATTGGAGCATAACTTTTAGAAAAACATCCAAGCTGGAATGCAAGGAAGTCCTACAGTCTGTGTTGTACAGGAAATCAGACCAGATAATCACAGTACCATTTCTCTAGTCCACAATGTTATTCCATAATGCAACTTTGTGCCAAGCACTTTCAGGGCATATTTGCATGGCATAACAACAAAATAGCAGTCAGCTTTTGAGAAAGGTTATCATTTGGAACTCAGCACAATGTGTGTTGTGTTCCATGTATTTAATTTAATTTGTTCCTAGCATGAGCAAAGAGCAGAAGCCAGCAGAGCAGCAGAATTACAAGCACATATATCTACCATCAAAGAAAAGGAGACATTCAGGAATTTAACAAAGGACAACTAGGAATAAAATTTTAACTTATGTTAACCTTTATTTACTTTCAGAATTCCTACTTCTCTTTCTAGTTCATTCTTTGTCCCCTGTACTTTAGAACTCCTACACTACTATCTTAAGCGTCCCCAGCTGCTTTCTGATCCTTTATCCCAACCATTTATTTTTATAGAAGAAAACTGTAACATTCCCTGTGGTCACAGTGGTTACCCTTGAAAAATTCCAGTAGTTTTTCTACTTTTCTTGACTTGGGGCAAAAGACAAAATAAAAAAGTATTGTCAGTCTAGTCTTTCTACTAATAATTAAAATGTTGTACTACTAAAGCGGAAATAGGTTTCTATCTTTCACAACTTTTTTTTGGGACACTCACAATGCCTGTAGCCCTGTAGCCTAATTAACTTCTCCTTGCTTCTGTTCATCAAACAGTTGTTTAACTCCTTTAACTTTAACAGAGTTAAACTCCTTAACTTTAACTTTAACAGAGTTAAACTCCTTTAATTAGGAGCAAAAAAACCAATTCAAAGATCAAGGAGAAAAGCATAGTATTTTGGTAAGTCTCTTTAAGACAAACAAATTCAATGCTAGATAGTCCTGTCTTTGCCACACAATTACCACAGGGACACGATTTTGTGGCTCACAGCTATGGAGGTCAGGTCTGCAAATACGGAAAGGACCTCTCAGGTATCCATGAGACCAGATGAGACGAGACAAGACAAGAACACTCACTAAAGCTGTAGATCCCCTCTGGACTTCTTCCCTAGCTGCTTTCCAGAATACCTCTTGCCACACTGCTCCATTCCCTCTCCCCAGCCTGTCCACCACCATCCTTGTAGAGGAGTTCCGAATGGTTGAGTTTGGAAGACACCTCTGGGGGTCAAGCATCCTCTTTTTCTGACTACTGTCTCTTATTCCATTAGTCATTACCTGCCCAATGCATCTAATTTTTTCCCAGAGACAATCTTTAGCTCAGTGTGACCTCCAGGAAGCAGACGGCATTTCTCCACGTCTGTAAATTAATCTCCCAATCAAACATGGAACTGTGGAAATGTCTTGCAAGAAAAAATGAACTGACGGCATGCAAAGAGCCATCCAGTAACAGAGTAGCATATTCTGACCCGAAAGTGCTCTGTATCCTTCCAACAAAGAAGGTCAGATGCAAAGGCTTGCTGACCAGCATCAATATAATGGCCTTAGGACCCCTTCATACAGTGTAAGAATATATAAATTAAATTAATGTAAAAAACAATATGTATCACATTTTAATATGCATAAGGAAAGGGAAAAAAAAGAGTAAAAAAATGATACCACAAGCTTTGCTAGCAAATAGACTAGCACTAAGACCACTTCTTCCTTGCAGCAAATTCATTTCAAGGCATAATTTTGTCAGCAGATCAGATCATAAATCCACAAAATTTGTCCCACATTTTAGCACTAAGGAAAGAGCAGGCCTAGGGGAATTTCCTAGCCGCTTCTCTTTCTGAAGTGGCTTTTTCATTTTTAACGTAACAGCAGATGATGATTTAAGTGATTTTGGCTGAGTTTGTACTAATTGGTCTTTTCATCTGCCATTAATTTATTTGTCTTCTTTTTCATTATGAGATTTAATTGAGCAACATAGAAATTTTCCAGTTTTCCTTTAGAAAAATACCGCTTTCCATTAAAAAAAATATCCTCAAATTTTCCATTGCAAGGAGTTAGTGTCAGATTCCAGTAAATAATTTTATAAAATAGTATGTAATTTTTCTGGGAATTAGGAGTTTTCAACTGTATGCACTCACTCATTTCTTTCTTAATAAAAAGAGAAATATGTGAGGAAGACCGCACAAGAAAACATCATGAACTGGAAAAAGTTGTCAGCAAAACCAGTCACACAGCCTTTCACATAGAGAACATGTCTTTTATATAGCTAGTTGTCTGCAGATATCAAAAGCCTCCAGCTGTGACACACATTTTCAAGTATCTTCCTCTTGGGACTGATTAAACCCCTGGCTCCTCATGTCAAATCCAAAAATGCAGATTTTTTTTTTGTGTTATTTTAAACATTATTTTCTTAGGGCTTTTGACAAATCAGTCACTAAAAAAGGGAAAATTTGATGTCTCTTTCTGATTGACAGTAATATTTCCCTCATTCTGCTGACCAAAAGCTCTGAGAGATGAAATCTGGCAAATTTTATTGTGACGGCTACAGATGTGAACTTGCCAGGCTGAACCTGGGTGATGGAGCAAGAGGCATATGCTTTCATCCTGACTCTGATGCAGATGTAGCAAGTTTTGACAAAGAAGCCAGGTGAGAAAACATATTCAGCCACAGCAGTCTTTATACAATGACCTTGTTTCAGCCTCCACAGCAGCTTTGCCACTTTTAATCTCTTCTAGCCCACAGCAAAGAGAATAATTGGACTCTGCTCCATCTTCTGCACCATTAGCAGACTTATTTATCAAGCTTCCCTTGGTTTCAGTTGCTAATAAATAATGCTTTTGCAGCCACAGAGGCGGCAATGAAATTATTCAGTTGTTACAAAGGAAGGAGTATGGGAACATAAAAGATATTTGGTCTGCAGAACATTAGTTCGCTCTGAAAAGCACAAAAATCTTAACCCCTTGTACATACACTTCCAGTATTTGCCCTTAGATGCAATCTGTCAGTTCAAAGTTCAAAACGGAGACTGGAGTCTTCTCTTAGAAGCTTTACATCATTAATTATTCTCTCCCATCACCACTGGCCTTCCTTTTCATTATCAGATTATTCCTTATCTATATGCACTATTTATGTCAGTGAGAATTAGAATATTGTAAAGTAAGAGAAGAACTAAATGCAATGATTTCACTGCTGGCTGAAGGGTTTTCATCCAAACATTCACAATGCACTGAAATGAGACTGTGTGCTTGTGTACTCTTGAATGTTATGTTAAATGCTGCATAGAAACAGTAACTATAAAGTTAGCACATTCTAAATGAAGGGCCACGTCAACAGAAAAAGATGAATTCCAGAAGATACAGGAAAAACAGTTTCTGAAAAGAAGTCTAACAAAGTATCAGCTCTCAGAAGTACCCGGTAAATCTACTGTTGTACCTCTGGCCAGAAGTTCATATTTATGAAGATATTGGCCCCATTATTGGTCCGAAAGCTTTTAATTTTTCTCACCATGAACCCAATCTCTACCAGGTTGTACTTTTCTTAAACCAACAGAATTTAAAGTATGGGTGCGCTGGCTAGAGTTTGAAGAGAAAATATGTTCCTTCTAAAGAAGGAATTATACATCCATCTCAAAGACAAGGAGAGCCAAGAAATTAAAAATCATGACTATCACAACTGCAACTCATTTTAGAGACTCTAATAAGTCAGTTCAGCCCAAACTTCCTTAAAAATCCAGAACATACTCACAGCCTTTCTCCCATTCTTCACTTCTCTGCCAGAAACATAAATATATAGGCTTTTTAAGATATAGGGTTTTTTCCCTTTCTGCTTTTCTGCTTGTGATATTGCTCCAGTTACAGTTTTTTACATGCTGATGTTTTTTCCTAAAACATCAACAAGGCAGGTATAATTAGCCTCAAGAATTGGGAATGCTAACTTTGTTTCTGGTATGCTAAACTATCTCCTCTAGCGCAAAAGACCAAAAGCAAAATTGAAATACATAAAATGCAAACATAGGATTTTATTGACAGTAAGCAAAAAACCCCAAAGGACGCCCAAAATACTAAACAAAGAAAAGACGTCCACCTTGAAGTAAGCAAGAAGACAGCTCAAAACTCGGAATAAATTTGTGAATAACTTACAACAGAAATTCTGTTTGATTTCTGACAACTCTGAGACTTTAAAAGGCAAAGAAATACCTGAAGATTTCTAACCAACAGCAAATTATTTGGAAAAACAAACGAATACAGGAATTTCACTAGAAAATGGGGAACTAGGTAGCTGGAGCTTGCATGCTAAGAAAAAAGGCAAAAGTGTGTCAATATTGCTTTTGCATCTGGGTCTGTCTAGAAACTATTTAGGAAGGAAGTCTGTCAGCAGTGTGTGGTTCTGAATTTAGCAAAAAAGATGCGGAAGAAACAAATAACAACTCTAAACGTAACCAGTCACATTTACTTAAATTCAATGGAGCAAAACAAACAATGACACATACAACTTCTCTAGGATTGGCACAGATAAGTAAATGAAATAACAGGTTCATTGTTATCAACAAGATGGCATAGTGAAGAAGCTCCTAAGTTTTTAAAGTAAAAGGAAACCACGGTCTGTATCTTTACAGGCTTTTACATCGCTGCCATAGGTGTCTTAATAATAATTAGTAACTAACATTTTATTTATAAGCATATAATTTTACCAAGACATACCAGAATAAGAACTCCAGCATTCAAGGCTATGGTATTACTGGAAAGAGTCCCATTAGGGGTCTGGTCATTTTTAAATACAGTAAGGCATTCCAATGAATTTGACCATAAAAAACAAACAAACAAACAAACACAACAAGGAACACAAGCAAACAAAAACTTCCCACACAACCTCAATAAGTCTCACATATTCTAATGTCAACAAACATGCACACAGTCCCAACTGAGCACATGCACTTCCCATGTGTGGCAGGGAAGGTTGTCATCTAACTAGTGGAAAAATATCCTTCCTCTCTTCACCATAGAGAACACTTAATTCAGTAGCATGTTTTATATTTTCTCATGTAAAGCAGGACACAACTTTAATCCCCCAAAGGGGATAATTAATCTCCTTGCTCTAGAATGAGGCCATGTTCTGGCTCAAAAATAACCTTACAAAACAAAAAATAACAAGAAAAACCTATGCCCTTCCAGGAAGGAAGCAGAAGGTCTGATGTTGAGTGCCCAAATGTCTAAGAGTATGATGCTACATGCTCACATGTGGGCAGCTAAATCTTATTTTTTGACTGAGTGAACACCAGTTCCTCCCACAGGTACTTTGAAAGGAACCTCTCCTCTCTTGACAATGCTTTTACTTCAGTTGGGTTACGTGGGGAAGCTTTCTCCTTTCTCTTATTTTTAACCATCTAGAGGCACATAACTCTCTGAAGCCAAGAATTCTAGTTTCAATGTCTGTGTGGAATTCAACAAAATTCAGACCAAAGGTCCAAAGACAGATCCAATTAAACTGGTCACAAAAGTTTTTTTTCCTTGAAAAATCAAATTGAAAATCTATTTAGGATTGCCTAGGCCCAGACTGTGTGCATTAGCCCATAATTTAACATGATTGTTACAAAGGATGAAACATGTTTTGAAATGTTTTAAATTAGTGTTTCTATAAAATAAACTGCTAAAAATACATGGAGTTTGTCTATGAATTCTAGCCCTTCTTCACCTGCATTAAGACTAGCACAATGAAAATCAGTTACCAAAGTACTGTGTTGTTAAATTTAAATTTGATTGTAATAAAAAAGTAGTTTTAATAGCATGAAGTAATATTAATAATGTCAGATTACTCTTGAAATAAAGCACCTGCTATGAGCAATATCTTCTCTGCTAATATTTAAGAAAATGAAACAAAGAAAGAAGAATATTGTGTTATTCTCCGCATCTTCAAATGCAAAAGTGCAATGAAATCAATCAATAATAACTCTTCACTATGTTTCCTATTACTTCCTTCAGTAATTCCCAAATCTCATTTTATGGAACTTGTCTTTTTTCATTCCTCTTTTTGGGCATAAGTTAATTACCCATCTCATAAATTTCATTTGGCATTGCAGTACTTTTTCTGTCAGAAAAAATATTAGTTTTCCTGACACACAATCATGCCAGGGCAACTTTGGAAGACAGATGGACATCACATTACTACTTACTGAAAGCAAGAAATGTTTTGGAGATGCAACGTGATGACCTCTTTTGGAAATGCATTATTACATAGTATTCTGTTTTTCTCTTTAGGAAAAAAGTAATTATTCATACCGCTACAAAGATCTGTTGTTAATTGCAAAAATATGCAGTCATCTTACCGGGTTATTTTAAAAAACAAACCAACAACAGGACTGAATTCCTAATCTATGATCCTCATCCTGAACAGCTATTTAAAAAGATCTTCCCAATGAGATAAGTCCANCAAGCAAATAATTTGAAATTTCTAATTTTCAGAGGAAGAGAAAGGCTGCCACTAACTTTCATCTTGCTTTTTGATAGTCTCTATTATTATATGGAAAGAAGTGTGTGTAACAGTAGTTGATTCAAGCCCTCATAGAAAAAGATTACCTGCAGACAATGCAAATCATGTTATACTGGAGCTGGCTACTTAATCAACACCCAATTTATCAATTTCCACTCTACAATACTGAGAGAAGTGACAGATAGATAATAAATATTACTTCTTCCACCCTGCCAACTAGTTCACCTCTAGTACCAAATTTAATAGAGTGATTATAACAGGAAAAAAGCAGGGAGAAAAAAAAAAAAAAAGAAACAATCTATTTCAAACTGGGTGGTTTAGAAAGTACTATAATAATTCCTTGTATTACTAGGTTCCTAAATACCTGCAGGATTATACTTCAAATATGCCAAAAATATGCTATAATACCTTCCAACTTCAAATTGAGGATGAGACAAAGTAGACCAAAGAACACATCCCCTGAAATTACGATAAAAATTACCCACTCAGATAAAGTTAAAAGTCAAGCATAGTTATATAGATGTTTCATCCAAGCAACTTCAAATCAGTACAAAAGAATACCCTTTCCTATCTCAGTGCAGCATCTATAGAAAGTCAGACCATTTACTTAAGCACTTGCAATTGACAACAGCAATAAGAAACCTATTTAAAAGCTTTCTACAAAATGTGCTTTTATTTGCAAACATTAAGAGGATTTAGAGGCCTTTTTGGACATTCTGTCCTTATACGAGTTACGGATTTTCATTCTCACACACATCACGCTTAGAGGGAAGAGACACTCAGTGCAGAACAATCTGTTCTTAAGATATTCGGCAGCCAGAGAATTCCTGGGCCCGAAGAGAAGAAAACTTGCCCTGGTCACGGCACAAACTGGATAGAAGAAAAACAAATAAAGAAACACACAAATAATAACAGGGCCAGAGGGAAACAAATTTTTCAAGTAAAAGAAGGCATGCCATCAAGATGGGCATAGTGAAATGTGGAGACATCAGACACACCTTTGCTATACAATTATGGCAGCAGAATCACAACTCCTCTGGTTGTTACTGTTAATGTCAACTGTTTTTCATTACAGGCTTAAGATCCCTTAACGAAACGTAATTACAAGATTTATAGTACTTTGCATTATATTCATCACCTAAATGAAAGATTAAAATGCAGTTGTTTTCTGCAAAGTGATTAGAGTGATGTGTGGTTATTTTCATGTTGTCTCTCAAGAGTTTCTCCATTTGTAAGAAACAATGACCTCGCTTTCTAAATGCCACTGAAGCTGAGCCTGCCAAACAGTGTTCTTACTGCTTAGCACTTTGATACCCTTAATAAAGCAGTACAAGACCAAATTCTGCCTCTTTCCAACAACTGTAAAACAGCATTATAATCTTCTGAATCTGAAAGACACGGCAGCACAGCTATCATCAAGAACACAATTTAGTCAGCATAGCTTGTTATGGGAACATATCCAGCTTAGATCGCAGAGCCCAGATTGAAAAAAAAACTTTGCTGCTAATTAAGTCTTTGGATTTTGTTCTTAATACTGAGAAAAAAAGCCAAACAAAACTTGGTAAGAGGCAGTGCAAATGTATTTCTTCAAGTAGATTTTTATTATCATCATTTTTCATCAAAATATACACATCTGAATTAGGATGAAGGACATTCACAATCACATTTTCTGTTTCTGTAGCTACCACCTTCTTAAGCATCTCAAGGTGTTTTACAAACAACTTACTAACATGCAGAATATTTTCCTTATGTAGGAAAGAATTAGTCTAATACCTCAGCTCTCTGAAGTCCAAAATTTGTTTTCACTGACACCATCTGTGCTTTTATAATAAAAAAAATAAAATTCTCAGTCCTTTATTTTAAACATTTTCTGTCCCTTTTCTCTGTAACTCTAGGGAGAATAAATAACACAAACCAACTTTAAAAATCTGATTATATTTTTTTGCATTATTCTTATGCAATCATGTTTTTTAAATTAAAAGTAGGCTATCAATTGTATTTTCTTCATATAGTACTTCAGTTAACAAACTCATGAATACTAAAAATTATTTCTGCCTTGACAGTTCCCACAGTCTTCCCAGTCTTAACACTAAAATCTAGCCAACTTCAGATCCCTGTTAAACAAATATCATCCAATAATTTGTTTACATATTCTTCATCATATTTGAGCAACTGAAGCAAGACATAGATGCAAAGGGTGCAACTGATTTAACCAAAGAGAATTTTTTTGTGTACTTGTATAATCATAACCACTGAAATAAAAAATGTAAATGAAGCTAAAAAGCAGTTGTAGAAGGCATTCTACATTTTCAAATTATTTAAGTACATAAAGCTTGTTACCAATTCCATAAAAGGGCTGCAGTGGTATATTTCAAAGCATAACAGCTTCAAGCAGATTGGATGTTTTCTTGATAGACCCAAAATTCCTCATTCTGGAGCTCTAGTGACAAAACAGGCTCTGTCTGTGTATTCCTGTCATGCATAGGCTAACGCTACAACTTAGATTTAAAAAAAAACAAACCTCTTTTTCTGTTTTTTAGTTTTAGTGGGGCTGGGGTTGTACTTATTACCAGCTTGCAACCTTGAAAATTCTCCCTTTCTAGCCAGCTCCATCCCTGATCACTCTGTCTCATTTTCTAGGGCACCAAAATCCTCAAAAGACATAAGGATTTTTATGGTTCTACCTGTTGAAGATTACAACTCAGATAATTTGTGTATAAACTGAAATTTCACAAGCTGAAACTAGAATTTTCTTTGCATTGGCTTACCTTATTCTCTTTGGATGTGTACTGTATCTTGAGAGTATCCATGGCGCTGATCATTGCTTGCAGGGCAGTAAATACGTTTTGTAAACCAGTTTTGTGAAGCTTTTCCTGTCTTCTTCCGTGTAACCTGATCCATGAATAATCCTCCTTTGTTTAATGAATGTACTCTTGCCACTTTGTCCTGTGCCTGGAAGAGAGAGAAAGAGGAGAGAGAAAAGTAGTATTGTATTTATAAATCCTGGAAGTTGAGAATATTTGTAAATAAACACTGTAATTAGTTACTTAGTTTCATATTTCTAGTAATTTTTATACAAATAGGAATTGAAAAATATGCTAACTGAAATTATGAAAAATGCATTCATTACTGTCAGCGCGTCTGGGAATTACTGATTGTATTTTAAAAAAACATAACAAACAGATGCTATAAAGTCACACATTAACTTACATCATTCATATAATATTTTGTTGTACATATTGCCATAAGCCCATTTACAAGCCATAACAATGGCCCGTAAATTTTTCCTAACATTTTTCAGGGCATGAGCCTTGTACCTCTGTTCTTTCCGATTAGCCTTACAACAGAAAGATATCTGCAGTGATACACATCAAGGATGGATTCAGGTATCTCATCAAGTGTCTCATCTCCAACCGAGTTTGTAAGTAGCAGCCAACAGACAAGTAAAAACAGAGGCCAGAATATATGACACTTCCTCTACAGAACCCTCCCTGCATTTTAAAAGTTAAGACTTTGCTTAGAAGTTCATTAGATGAATACTACCTGTTTGGTAGTACCTGGGCAGGTCTCCCCTTAAAGCCATGGAAATTTTTTGCACCCTCAACACATTTTAGTACAGTGTTTTGGAGCTCTATTACTCATTATATGTCTTTTGTTCTGAGCTTGGATCCACTAACTTAATTTCTGTTTCTTGTATTAAGAAAAATCTTCCCCCCACCCTTCCCTGCAAACTCTTGATTTAGGACACCTCTATCCTATTGTACTGGGTTTACATGGCAAGGTTTTGGTAAGCAGGTGGGGTGGGGATGGGTTGCTGAAGTGGTGGCTTCTGTGAGGAAATGCAAGAAGCTTCCCTCATGAGGATGAGCTGAGCTCATCAACAATGCTGGTGGCACCTCTGTGCTTACACATTCAAGAAAGGGTAAGAAAAGCTGTGCAACGGCTGTGTGAGACAGGAGTGAGAAAACATGAAAGAAACAGCCCTGCAGGCACAGGGAAGGAGGCGAGGAAAAGGTGCTCCTGGCACCTCTGTTCTCTGCTTCAGAGCAGAGATCCTCTGAAGCCCATGGAGAAGACCATGATGGAACAGGTTGTCTCCCTGCAGCCATGTGGGACTATGGTGGAGCAGATATCCACATCAAGCCCATAAAGGATCCCCTGCCAGAGCAGTTGGACGTGCCTTGAGGGAAGTGTCAGCCCATGGAGAGCTCATGCAGAAGCAGGCTGCTGGCAGAAACGATGGCCCATGGGGACCCACACTGGAGCAGTCTGTTCCCGAAGGACTGCACAGCATGGAAGTGGTCCCATGATGGAGCAGTTTTTTACGAACTTTGGGTGTTGGAGAAGTTTGTGAAGGACTATCCCGTAAGAGGGACCCCATGATGGAGGAGAGAAAGAGCATGAGGAGGGAGGAAAAGCAGAGATGATTATGATCTGACCACAACCCCCATTCCCTGTGCTGCTCAGGGTGAGCAGGTAGAAGAGTAGGGGGTGAAACTGAGAAAAAAGAGAGAGGTAGGAGGAAGGAGTTTAAAGATTTGTCCTTATTTCTTACTGTCCTTCTGTTATTGATAGCAAGAAATTAAATCAATTTCCCTAAGTTAAGTCCATTTTGCCCTTGACGTAATGGGTAAGTGATCTCCCTCTATTCACCTAACCCACAGTATTTTTTTTCATCATATTTTCTCCTCTCTCCAGGTGGCAAGGGAAGTGGTAGAGCAGCTTGGTGGGCACCTGGAGGTCAGCCAAGGTCAATACACCACACATATTCCCTTTCAGCTATACTTCTTCTAGTTGAAGAGTCCTAACCAGGTCAATTCGGTTCTCAGGTGGAAGATTCTCAATAGCTTGATTGCCCCTTTGACCCTTCTTGAAGCTTTCTCAGTTTTGTTTACCTCTGATATATAACTGGAGTTTCAAAACTTCAGATTTTAGGCTGCTGCCAAAACTTACATTTATGAAGTGGCATCATTGTGTTATCTGTACTGTAAGTAATTAAAAAAGAGAGAGAGAATGCATGTGCTAGTTGCTCTCTGTCTGCATACTGACCTACAATTAACATATTTGGTCATTTCACTGACTACTCTCATGATACCCTCCTGCAACTTTCAGTTCTCCTTAGTAAATTGACTAACACTGAGAAGAAAATTTTCTCTTTCCCATGACACCTTTCATTTTCTTTATATTTCCTCTTATTCAGCATTAGTGTGATGTGACTGAACACATTCATTCCTATCCCACAGAGCTTTTCATATAAAAACCTCATGGAAAACCTTTTCTTGTTCTTCCCCAACTGAAGGATGTACAGGAGCAAAAATACCACCTGATATACTTTCTTCTTAAAACCCTCACTGTAATTTTTTTAGAAGTTTAACAGCCATTTGGGCTGAGCTATAGGATTTGCTTCTTTTCTCCAATAAGAATTTACTGCTCGTAAAGCAGTATTCTCACTAACAAACGTTCAGCAATTTACACCTAGTACCACTAGGTGTCCAAATACATCTGCACAAAAAGAAAAGAGTTCCTCTGACATAAAATCTTCACACATAACAAAGCAGGAAAATACTGAGTCCCTGCTCATCATAGTGTATTTCAGTACCACTGCAGACCATAGTACCACTTTAATGTAAAGTGGTACTATGCAGTGGAAGCAACTGCAGGGCTTCAACCATTAACAGTAATAGCAAGAAAAAAACAGGTAGCCTAGGAAAGTCTAATACGTTCTGCATTTTAGTATGTTTATGTAATATGTATTGCTTTTTAAACAATTGATAAGAAATCCATAATATTTTTCTCTGTAAGTAAGATTAATATAACAATAGTTTGAGTTTTCTTTAACGTTGGCATTGCATTGGTTTACTTGAGAGAGATGGAAGAAAGATACATGCTAGAATACATGCAAAAATTCCTGGAAAAATATGTTTTAGTAAAATGCTAATGTTACATAGTATATCCCAGCCCTCAGAAAGGCAGTCCAGGCATGTCAGCTTTAAGAAGTCAACATAAATACAATTGAAATTTATTCCAGACTAAAACCAAAATAAAACAAAACCCCACTATCAACTTTCTTTTACTGCCAGTGGAACCCTAATACTGCAGAGGAAAACCCTCTGATTAATGCAGGCTGAATTGCCAGCCTAAGTTTTTATATAACTCAGAATAAACAGTGCTATCACATTACAACAGTACCCTCTATTGAGGCTTGAGTTAAAGAAAAAACACTGTGCAACTGCTAACTTCACTGTCAGGGATATGTAACAGTGCCATGAAACTAAGTTTAAAAAAATCTAATTTTTGCTTTTAAATAAAGATGCTTTTTTTCCAAAGCTCAAAAACACCAATGGTAGATGCAGCCAAGTTTGAAGAGATCATCATCTGTAATCCAAGCTAGAGTTCTTCCCTGCCTGTACTCAATTTAATATTTTAAGATATTTAAGGTTAATGTTTTATTATTATCTGATTTATCGACTTACAGAAAATGAAGATTTTCTATTCAAGTGATTTAAAAAGTGGTATGACATACACAAGTAATAAACACAGGCATTTTGCTTTACTCCTTAATATCACATAACCCTGAACCCAAGTTGATTTAAAAGTTTTGTGCTTCCTACCCTGGCCTTAAGTATTAAGTACAGTCTTCCTTCTGTATTCTTCCTTTTGGTGACTTCTTATGTGCCTAGCTGTGACTCCTTGTCATAAAACCAGAATACAGAGTCTCCGTACAAATCCAATCATGCACGCTCTTTGTTTCTCCATTCTCAATAAGCAATCTAAAAAATTTTCAGGGCTCATTAGCTTAACATGAAACAAAGCTTTTGAAGCACATCTTGACAGTGCATCATTTTAAAACATGTTTAAAAAGTGGCAAGACTTTGGAAGAATAAATATGGAGTAGTCGTGTTCATATGCATAACTGTGAGATCTTAAGCTAAAGATAACTGCATATCAGGATGGAACTGCATAGGCAATCAGATTTTCATCAAGTATCTTTTTAATTAAAATAGTTGGTAAACAAATGTAGACACGCAAATCTGAACTTGTATTTTAAGACTTAAGGCATTGGGGCTTAATAAAATGGGTATAGTTTTTACATCAGGAATAATAAAAATGGTAATAGGGTAATAAAGAGCAGGTAGTACAGAAAGTATAGAAAATAGAACAATAAAATGGATGTATTATATACCTTGGAGGTATATAATCATGTCTTAATGACATTCATTCTAGAAGCATTAGAGAATGGGGTGCTTTAAATCATGGCTATATATCTTCGAGGTGCTGGAATTCTTTTACTACAAGTGAGGCTAAAAACATTATTTGTGTAAACAAAAAAAAAAAACAAAAAACAAAAAACAAAAAACCAACACACACACCCCCAAAAGCCATCCTAAAAACCCAAGCAACATGTATTTTACTCCTTAGTGACATTTCTGGCAAGCACTTGCCCAGAATACATTTACTACATTTACCTTCAGGAAATGACCTGTTGATTTTACTGCCAAAATATGGAACATGTGTTCCACTGACTAAGCAGTGAGACAGACTGTTCTCAAAAGGTGAGATGTAAATTAAGCAGTTAATGGCCACATATTTATCTTCCTTGCAGATGACACCAAGTTAGATGGGAGTGTTGACCTGCTGGAGGGTAGAAAGGCTCTGCAGAGGGACCTGGACAGGCTGGATTGATGGGCCAAGACCAATGGGATGAGGTTCAACAAGAACCAGTGCTGAGTCCTGCCCTTGGGTCACAACAACCCCATATAGCGCTACAGGCTTGGGGAAGAGACATCAATCAATACATCAAAAGAATCGTGAAGGTCACGGGAGACGATTCTCCCCCTCCCTCTGCTCTCATGAGACCCCATCTGGCGTACTGTGGCCAGCTCTGAAGTCTGCAACACAGAAAGGGATGGACCTGGAACAGGTCCAGTGGAAGGCCACAAAGATGGTCAGAGAGATAGAGTACCTCTCCTGTGAAGACAGGCTGAAAGAACTGTGGCTGTTCAGCCTGGAGAAAAGAAGACTCTAGGGAGACCTTAGAGCAGCCTTCCAGTATCTGAAAGGAACATATAGGAGAGCTGGAGAGGGACTCTTTGTCAGGAAGTGTAGTGACAGGACAAGGGGTAATGGTTTTAAATTGGAAGAAGGGATATTTAGATTAGATATTAGGAAGAAATTATTTAGCATGAGTGTGGTGAGGCACAGAAACAGGTTGCCCTCAGAAGTTGTGGATGTCCCATCCCTGAAAGTGTTTAACACCAGGCTGAATGGGGTTTGAGCAACCTGCTTTAGTGGGAGGTGAACCTGCCCATGCAGAGGGGTTGGAACTCAATGATCTAAATTTAAGGTCCCTTCCAACTCTAACCACTCTATGATTCTATGACTCTAAGAGTGGCTGGAGAGCTGCCTGGCAGAAAAGGACCTGGGGGTGCTGGCTGACTGTCGGCTGAACATGACCCAGCAGTGTGCCCAGACAGCCAAGAAGGCCAACAGCATCCTGGCCTGTATCAGGAACAGTGTGGTGAGTAGGACTCGGGATGTAATCATCCCCCTCTACCCAGCACTGGTTAGGCCCCACCTTGAGTACTATGTCCAGTTTTGGGCCCCTTACCACAAAAAAGACAGTGAGATGCTGGAGCAGGTCCACAGAAGGGCAACAAAGGTGGTAAGGGTCTGCAGAGTAAGCCTTATGAGGAGAGGCTGAGGGAGTGGGGGTTGATCAGGCTGAAGAAAAGGAGGCTGAGGGGAAACAACTACCTGAAAGGAGGTTGTAGAGAGGTGGGGGTCAGTCTCTTCTCCCAGGTCACAGGCAATAGGATAAGAGGAAATGTCCTCAAGTTGGCCAGGGGAGGTTCAGATTGGATACCAGGAAAATTTTTTATACTGAAAGTGTTATTAAGTGTTGGAATGGGCTGCCCAGGGAAGTGGTTGAGGCACCATCCCTGAAGATATTCAAGAGATAGGTTGACATAGTGCTTACTGACAGAGTTTAGTGGTGGGTTGTTGTTTTTTATCAGAGTTAGGTTGATGGTTGACAAGATGTTCTTAAACGTCCCCTCCAACCTAGACAATTGTATGGTTCTATGATTCCAGTCTCTTCAAACATTAATTTTTTTTCTGTTTCCAACCACTGACTGCCAGATAGGTAAGTGTGCCACCCAAATCCACTTTCCCAATAAAATGAAATACTGGAATTTTGCCAGTTAATTCAAGGAAGAAAACATTATATCTGCTTTGGCCATTGTTTCTTATGTTCTTACCTCCTCCTTGGCCTGACAGCTTTTCTTTCCAACTTTAATATCTTAATTCTTCATGGAGGAAACAAGTTACTGAAGAATAAACAAGAAGAAAAAACTCCAAACAACACAACTCTGTGCTCTTGTTCTCATAAGGACTTTGTGTGTGCGACTTCAGGCAATAAGCAGACTGCAAATACAGCCACAACAAAACTAGAAGACTGTAATTGCTAAGTTCAGAGCAAAACTAACTAGTTTTGCTAATCCTAGCACCATTAAGAACAACAGTACAGCAGCCTTTGGCAGACGTTATAAAGCCTACTGTAAATCCTGGATCCCAGTTGCTCTTCAGCATTATCAGCTCTCAAATGACAATGACACTTCATCTGCCTGTGCCATAGCTGAATAAAAGTAGGTCAGTTAGTAAGCGACTACATTTCATCTGATGCTGAATGACAACAGGTTTCATTCTCATCCTGGCAGCTTGGTATCACTCAACAGCTGTGATGCTGGTAAGGTCCAAGTCACTGGACTTCTGCATAAGCAAGACCCCTAGTCCCAGCAAAAGCTAGAGAAGTCAGTATTACCTTCCCAATCGTTTCTGTTCTCAAGCATAATAAACACAAAGTCAAAATGCCACAAACAAAACAAAAAGGTAAAGTACAGGGTCATAAAAGTAATGTTTGATGTCATCTTTAGAGCAGAATATGGTATTAAATCTCTTCATACAATCATAGAATCATAGAATGGTTGGAAAGGAACCTTGAAGATCATCGTGTTCCAAACCCCCTGCCATGGGCAGGGACACCTCCCACTAAACCAGGTTGCTCAAAGCCCCATCAAGCCTGGCCTTAAATACTTCCAGGGATGGGGCATCCACAACCAAAGCCAGTTTGAAAATTAAAACTGCATTTGAGGAGAAGCTGAGAACAAATTAACTGCTGGAGAGTGACTGTCACTGGTTTCCCAGACAACGACAGCTCACAAACTCCACCGTATCTCCGTGGATGCCATTCCCTATTTTTTAATTCATGACATTTTGTCCAATGAAGAACAGGTTTCTGAGGAGGAGGACTGGAAGTCACTAGAAATATAATTCAAACACAGCTAGACCCATGTGCTGCTGAAAACAGTGACAGCTTGCTGCNTATGAATGGTCACTGGAAAAGGCTCACTGACCGAATCATGTTTATAGCTATAAGTGAGTTAACAGCTCTGCAGAAAACAGTACCCTCAAGCCTCTGCTCTCAAGTCTCCTTGACAGGCCACATTTCTCACTCTCTTTTCATGGGCAGAGATAACAACAGAGATACCAACATTTAGTAATTAAACTAGATTTGTTGCTTGCATTAAAAACTAAACTATATTTAAATAGGATCTGCAATATTTTGTATTGCAGTTGTTAGGCTTGTTCAACTGATAGAAGGAAACATCTTTCTATAACTGTAGGATTAACATTTTGATTTACAGAACTAAATGGTGCTAGGGTGCAAATGTGGGCATAGCAAAAATGGCTTTAAAGTAAATAAAGCTGATTTACTGAAAATTCGTAAGACCACAGAACAAAAGCTTATGTTTTTTAAAACAACAGAGGCAGAAAAAATATGCAGAAGAGAAAGGAAATTTTTAAGGTTTATCAGCAATGAAAATCTTTAGAGTCATTCAGCAATCTTTAAGAATTACTCTGCCCCTTCTGTTAACTACTTTCATGGAAGTATCATATTAAATGCCTAAAGTAGCTTCATAATGTAATACACACAGTTACAAGAAAACAAAGCCACAACCATTTCCACTACTATGAGGCACGGACAAGACAGTGTTTATAATGACCTGGGAAAAAGCCAAAGCAGACTTCGTCTCTACGACTCACGCATGGTTAGTTCTTGTTTTCTTCCAGTAGGAATATAACCCCAAAATAAAATATGTTTTCACTTCTCTTCTTTATTTACCAATGAGCATTCCTGAGATCTGTGCCAAGCAATATTTTGAAGTATTATCTGTCGCTTTTTAGTAACAAACAATACAAAAAAACCCACCCCATAAATGTATAAAGAAACAGATATGGAGGGGATGGGGGTTGGAAAGGAAACAACCAAAAGAACAACCCCCCAAAACCCCAGCATTTCAGGTACTCCATTCACATTCTGTAGGATTCAAAGCCATCTTCCACATCTGTTGCCAGGGAAACAGCTCTCATTCATTCTCAAATCCCACACATTAAAAAGCACATGCTGGTGACTTTTCCCCTGCTGATGACAGGGAACATGATTCAGAGTAAGATCTTTGTGATTTCCCAAGTTAAATTAACAGAGGGAGAGACTCCAAATATATTTAATAATCACCATCAAAAACTCTGTAGGGGAAAAAAATACTCTTAAAATGATTTATAAGTCCCTATGAACTAGTGTTATGCATATAGCTGAATGTCTGCTTCTACACGGGCACCACGTATTTGGCACCTACATAACTCACTACTTCAATGTTATTTCTTTTACTAAATATAAATGTGGAAGTGACAATACAACTGCAAATAAGCCATTCAATTACAGGATTCTTAGAAAATGGAAAAAAAAAAAAAAAAAAAAAAAGCTAAGAGAGGAACAATTATATAAAACAGAAGTTTCCTAGCTCATTCTGGTATTTTGTGCTCTAAAAGTGCACGATCAAGTTAGTCTTCATTTCATTACCCTAAGTCATTCCAAACACTTCACCTCCTTCCAGCGGGTGGCAACACTCCTAGTGCAGCCAGGATACAATTAGCCTTTGTTGCTGCAGTGTTGCATTGCTGGCTCATCTTCACAGAATCACAGAATTGTCATGGTTGGAAAGGACTCTGAGACCATCGAGTCCAACCATACACAAAAACACAACCCACACCCTACAATCTTGGCCACTAGAGCATGCCCTGAAGTGTCACACCTACACATTTCTTAAATACCTCCAGAGATGGTGACTCGACCAACTCCCTGGGCAGGACGTTCCAGTGAGTGACCACTTTTTCAGTAAAGTAATTCTTCCTGGTCTGAACCTCATGCGCTGCAGCTTCAGACCATTTCCTCTCTGGTCCTGTCATTATTCACTTGGGAGAAGAGGCCAGCACCTACCTCTCCACAACCTCCTTTCGGGTAGTTGTAGAGGTCAATGAGGTCTTCCTTCAGCCTCCTCTTCTCCAAACTAAACATGCCCAGTCCACTCAGCCTCTCCTCATAGAACTTGCTCTCTAGACCCCTCACCAGCTAATCTCAATTTTTGCCCTGCTTTCTCCACTCTGCTCTGCTTGGTCACTGTGAGCAAGGCTGCCTTCCATCTCCACATCACCAGCATGTCTTTCGTTCTCTGTGAGTACGAGGTCCAGCAGACCACTTCTCTGTGTTTGTTCCTCTGTCACTTGGGTCAGAAATTTGTCATCAAGGACATCCAGGAACCTCATAAGTTGCTTATGCTATCCAGTGTTGTCCCTCCAGCTTATAGCAGGGTGGCTGAGGTTCCTACTGAGGGCCAGGGCACACAAACATAAGACTACTTCAAGCTGTCCAGCTGTCATTTAATCACACTTTCCTTGGATAATGTTTTCATATCAGTAATATGATTCATGTTATGCACTTCCAAAACATTGAACTTAAGATATCCATTTACATGAAGACATGGTACACAAAGTATAAAACTTATTTATAAAGAATGAAAGATAAAAGTCATAAACAAGCAAACAAAAAGAAAACTGTAAAAAACACAAACTTTTTCAGTGACAGAGAACTGAAATCAAGACTCTAGAAAATTTCTGTAGCTGTGAAGAAGTTACATATGCAAGAAATGCAAAGCTGAGTCTGAAACTGTTAACAGCTGAACCCTTCCAGGGAGAAAAATGTGTTAAGCTCATTCTACAAGACATTTCAGCTCAGTTCTTTATCCTGTATGACTCAGTAGTAACTCACTGAAGTCAGTGTAACTAATTTCCTGAAAAATACCATCATACCAAAGCTGTAAGTGCACAAGTTACCTTAATCATGATGGATTTCTATAGTAATAAAGATTCCTAAAGACTGTCTTCAACTGGGCTCCCTCCCTTTTCAAGTAAGACAGAATCACCTGTCCTCTTCCTCACTCTTCATTCTGAACTTAATAATTCCATTAAGATCTAAATTTACTGGTGTAGTTAGTTTACAATTTTTAAACTTATGCACAATTAATACCACATTCAGGAATTACATCAGCAGATGGGGGGTGGGGGTGAAGGTGTGTGTGGAAAAATTGTTACATTTATCAATCACAATAGTCTCACATTACTCATAATTAATTGACAATGAACATTCCCCTAAGACATTCCTTCAGAAGAGAGACCACCCACTTAAAACTCAAGTTGCCTATCCAAGGCCATCTCTTTAGGTGTATGAGCCACATCTTTTAGTCCTCACTATAGCCTGGCTGTGGCAACATAATTTAGGGAACAGAAGGATGAGGCAAATTTACAATCTACTTGTACTAGAAAGTTGAGGCAAAATTTGCCTGCAAAATGCAACTGCCAGTAACCCTGCTTTGTAACTTACCATGAGACAGCTGAGAAAGGCAATGACTGATGTGTAAGTCTTGAGTCTTCACCTGTATCTGTGTCCTGTTTCAGATCAATGCCTTACTTAAATATCTTACCATTTTAGTTCAAGTACCTTTGCCAGATTAACCCATAAAACAGGGAATGCTGCAGTTAATGAACAGTAAAATGTCGTTACAACACAGAAGTAACAAGAAGCTGCAACTGAGCTTGATGTTACAAAACAGGAAATAAACTATATAGATGCACACATTTATACAAATCTTTTTCATCATTGTAACAGCAGATAACATACATACGCTCCAACCACTGACTTTAAACTGACTGCAACATACACACAAACCAAAGACAGACATTACATAACACTTCTTCAGTGCTTATTGCCAAGTGCTTTTAGTGCTGGGGCTACAATTCCTAAGTACTTTACAGGTGACTGACTTCAGTAAAGGCAACCTTACAACATTAATGTACCAAACCTCAGGATACAAATATCACATGCCTGGACAGAAGAAAAAAAAAACAAACCAAACATATTTGATGCATATTTGAGAGTCTTGGGTGATTAGAAAAAGACAGCAAGTTTGCTACTAACTCCTTAAAAACATACCCATTCTACAATCAAATTTAGAATTGCCTTAAAATTCCCAGTAAACCCATTACTGGAAGCTAGTGAACACACTTATTTCTAGCTGTGATACACAGAACATGTATTTTAAGGCATGAAATATTCTTTCATAACTGTCCTGGTTTCAGCTAGGATAGAGTTAACTTCCTTACTAGCAGCTGGTATAGTGCTATGTTTTGNTGTTTTCCCAAGTATCCACTACAGGTGAAGGAGCCCTGCTTTCCTAGAGATGGATGAACACCTGCCTGCCCATGGGAAGCAGTGAATCAATTCCTTGTTTTGCTTGCTTTGTTTGTGTGGGGGGGTTTTGCTTTACTTATTAAACTGTCTGTACATCAACCTATGAGTTTTCCTCATTTTTCCAATTCCAATTCATTTTTCCAATTCTCNCCACAGCTGGAACAGCTGACCCCAACTGACCGAAGGGATATTCCAAACCATATGATGTCATGCTCTGTATATAAAGCTGGGGGAA
>VZRU01011502.1:37540-67194 GCA_013398155.1 Pedionomus torquatus
AAAAAAGAAACAAGATTTGAGGTCATGAGCATAATCAAAACCACTGTAACCTGAAAACAAAACAGTTGAACTCAAAGGGCAAAGCAATAGAAGCTCCTTGTTCTTCCCCCCAAATAAGAGTAAAAGAACTTATACTAAGAATTATCTTTTGTTACTCTGGGCCCCAGAGAATATAAACATATGTCAACCTGTTAATACTTGCTTTCCTGTGGCTGTTGTATTAAACTGATGGATGCAGCTGAATGGATCTTATCAAAGCAAAAAAAAAAAGAGGATAATAAATCAGTGTTCCTGAAACACAGAGTTTTAATCCTCCTAAGGAAGCAACTGTTACTCAGATCTAGAATTTACAGTTTCCAGTGGAAAAAAAATAGAGCCTCCAGAGCTGTACAGGCCATTATATGTAACAAGCCTATAGCTAACTTTTTCAATATTCTTAACGTACAGGACCTAACAAACAACTACAAAACCCTATTCCAGAGCCAGAAGTAACAGAAAAACGGCAAAACAACAAGTTATGAGACAAGATAAATTTGGTAAAGACTACTTCTGCAGTCTTTTGCCAAGGAGGCCAGAAAAGGTTTAATTGGTGGCCCATCGGGAAAGGGAAGTCATAAAAGAGTAGCTATTCCAAAAAGGTAGTCAAGCAAAATTTTTCAGAGAAAAATCATACTAATACTAAAGTCTGAAGCAGAGGTTTTATGTACCTTCTAAGTAGCCTGAATTACAACTACTTAATCTAATCAAAGCAGCCTTCATAGGAATTTCTGAGAATACTTTTACTGCTAACAAAGGTCCTTTTGACAATTTAGAATAACTCTTGAATTAAATATTTGCAATACATGAGCATGAAAAAGTATCTCTACCCAAGTCCCTGAACATGTGAACACAGATAACTTCTTGACAGATGAGTTTCACAAAGCAAAAGTGATAAAATATGTACTTTATGACAGCATATAGCCATGCAATTACCCCTAGCAATGGTAAATTACTAGGTAAAATAGATTAGTTAAGGATTGCACTCTGCATGAAATGAGCATGAAAGCTCATTCAACTTTTTTAACAGATGCTAGATCTGGGCTTACATAAATCACACAGGATAAAATTTACTTATTGATCTCCTTGAGATCGGCAATAATGACAACTGCCAAATGTTCAAAATCAGAGCTTGACTACAGCAAATGTCATTAGCAAAAAAGTTTTGAGCTCCAAAATGCCCAGTAGCTCTTCCAGGAAAAAATAATTAAAAAATAGACTCACACAACTGTACTTAGTCATACACACAATGTTTTCTTCAGAAGGTATGTCTTGGTCTGAGGTTTTCTGTTTTTTAATTTTACTTTTTTTAGCTGGGCCTCTTCTAATTAACTAAACTCTGAAATTAACAGCACATTGTTCAGAAAACTGTTCACTCTTACAGTGATAAACCCTGATTATACCAAAGAATGGTGTGCAGAGAGACCCTTTCTTATACTTACTGTTATACAACCAAGGTCAGGTAATTTCATTATTTGCCCCATTGGAGGGTCGGAAGCGGAAAAGTGTACAGGGGTCACACCTGTAGGGAGGAACAGACAGGACAGATGACCCAAAACTGACCAACAGGGGTATTCCATCCCATCTGCATCTTGTTCAGTATAAAAGCAGAGCAGTTTATACACGCTCTGTATAAAAGTTCTGTATAAAAGCGTCAACTCTTCCTTTGATGGCTGATGTTCAAGGAGGACCCTGTCTGTTTGTCTGCCTTTGATCCCAGTCTGAGCATTCCTGACTCCAGATCCAGAATCCAGCTCCTTTCCATCACGAAGTTCCGTCTTGGACTGTTCCCTGTGCCTGCTGGTGACATGATCATCGTCCTGGAAGCTTGATATGGTTTTGTTTACGCTGTATACTTTTTTTCCTCCTTTTTAAATTTTTTCTTCTTCTTAATATTATTTTTTTCATTATTTATTAATATTTTCATTAAAATAGTTTAGTTTTTTTTCTAAACTCCTAAATCTCTTTATCCCTTCCTCTTTGAGGAGGAAGAGAGAGGCCGTCTGTCATTCTGATTGTCATCCAAAACCGTGACAAGGTAGTAGGAGATTTATCTGCTCTAAAGCAGCAAAATGATAGACCTCTGTAATTAGGCTACTATATGTTCTTTATGTTAGGTACTAATAACATCAATACACAATCTCCTTCTCTCATCTTTTTTCACATGTAATAATTTAAGAAAATCTGAACGAAGGTTTGAAATGTGCCAGCAAAATATGGTACCACCATTCCTTTGCCATTATCATCATACTTCTACCAATTTTCTATATACCAGAAATACTGTTTTGTATCTAGTATGTGTACCTTTACCTCAGATACAAGCTCAAAAGTATGAATTAGTTTACATACATGATTTGCAATAAAAAGATTACAAATACTATGCCTATATTTCACAGTGTATTTATACTGTGAATGTAAAATATTTTTTAAAATCAAAGTTCAGTATTTCTGGGTCCATGAAAAATAATTGTCTCCATCCTTACCAATTAAGTATATAAGTAATTAAAAAGCAGTTGCTTCATACTTTGAAAGCTAGATATTTCTGTACTTTTTACTGGTGGTGACTTTTTTAGAATACCTTCCTGGCATAAGAAAGAATGCAGGCAGGTTTTTAAGTAGTCAGGATCCTCTGAGTTTGCTCGTCCTGGAGTTTCATACAAATGTGGCTATTCTCTGAACAATGTCATTCATTGCCAGTACAAGTAAATACTTACTATTGTATTTGATGACCAGTACATACAGTTTGAGGTAAATGTCAGAATCAGGGTTTTTCTGGTGAACTACACAAAGCTGTGCAGAGCAGTAAAATTCACACAGCACTAACAAATTTGAAAATTCATATGGTATCTCTGTTCCCACTTTAGGGTTGGCTGTCCAAGGCAAAAAATCAAAGCCCAAATTTATTCTTACTGTATATCTGTTACCTTTATTAACATTATTCAAAAGCAAAAAATAAGTATCTACAGAAGAGTTTCTAGGATTGTAGTATATGGGCTTTTTTTCCCCATTGTTCCATAGAAGTACATCAGTTCACTTAAGAAGCGTTGGTAAAAAAATATTTTTTCCAATGGAGGAGAGTCCCAGTTCCCTCAGCAATGATTCTTTAGCAGCAATAACAACAACAAAAAAAGCATAACAATGCATCAGTGAAGGGAAGGGAGAGGAAAAGGGGAGCTACACAGATTCCCATCTCTCATGGGTAGCAGGGTTAGGCTTCTGGATGAGGAGGGGTTGTGCATTTCTAAACAACTTCTCAGTGACTGTGGAGTTGCCTAGGTATTCCATATTACGCTGTAATTCACTTATTTATTCGTCTAGTAACAAGGTAGTATAATGTAGGAAACACTTTGGGCAATTTATGCCTGGAACTAACATTCACATGCTATGCACCAGTGTTATCTTTCCAGCTAACTTGTGGTCTTGAATAAACTTGCACTGCTTATGGTTTGATTATCTTGCAGCTGAGTAATAGAATTGTGCAGATTAAAATGCTATCAGTATTTTTTGCTGAGCTCCTGAGGACTTGGTCTGAAATACTGCTGCAACTCTCTTGGTGCAGCTGGAGAGAAATACAACCATTACAAGTACCTGGCAGCCACTTGTGTCTGTAGCAGCCTCTAGATTTTATTAAAAGTTACACTCCAAGAGGCTGTGCAGTGTATTAGGACTTAGTGACATTTTCTAGGCCAGTTATTGGCAGCAAGCAAATTCCCCTTTAACTTCTCTGTCTGATCCACTGTTAACCAGATGTGCCTGTTCCCCCAGACACAAGCATATGAAGGCTTAACACTCTTGAGAAGGCTGCCAAAAACCAGGGTGTACGTAAAAGGTTGGTGTCAGAGCTGGTTACAATATAAATAACCATCGGTGGTGAAAATTCTACCCCCAGCTAGCAAAAATTGCATGCTTTGATAAGGGATTTAAAAAAATCTATTGCCATGTAAAAATGCCTATAATTTAAATGTCTTATTGTCCATGTTACATGAAAAGTAGATGGAAAAGGTCTGCTCACGTCTAGTTGGGAGAAGTTTAAAATCAGCCATTTTTCTATAAGTGGGGTGGTAGTTATGTTTGGCCTCATGGAGGACAATCAGAAGTCTTTTTCAATGAATATCTTGAAACAAAAGCTTAAATCAGCTACAGATACTTCCCTCTTTCTTCTGTTTGCACATTGTTATTCTTCAAGAGCAAAGGCACACAAAATCATATGCTGCTCTATTCTGCTGATGAGGTTTTCATTGTTGTTATGCTTCCTTAAGAATGAGAATCATCTTCAAATCATCTTCAAATCAGGAGGAGACCAATTAAAACCAATCAGTGCTCTGGATATTGTGGTTTTGGGTATAGGTAGGAATCTGGAGAACTGCTACTGTAGAAGGAACTTTCAGATGTTTCATAACCGCATATTTTGTTATGTGCTTTACATGGAAGTATCTGAATGATGAACATGAATTAAAAAAGTAATGGGTATAGAAGCAGGGCAGATCATGCTTTAGAAAAAACATGAGCAAAAATGTATCAATATAGGTTAAATGATGGAAGTGGTGTCAGTTTTGATGTTTTTAAAAGTGGGGGGTTTTGATGCCTCATGGTGACTTATTTGGTATAGTGACAGAGCATAAAGGTAGAATACTTGATACTAATATTTCAGTGTTACTCCTCAATTATATATACACTTTTTCTTTACTATTTCTAAGAATATGTTCATACCTATTATGAGAGAGAACAGTGGTAGAAGACCATTGGATGTCCTGCTGCCATTTCATTCAAGTACTGAAAAAATAAGAAATCTGTTTTTTCTGGGCCTTTGTCCACCATGACCATTTAACTGGTGAAAAATGGGTACAGGTTTTTTTATTTGGTAGTGGTTTACATGCAGTTTTCTTAGGAGTAAACAGCTATGCAGGATATAGAATTTCAAAAAGAAACAGACTCTAAATACTGAGCATATTTCAAATTTGGGAGGTTAAAATAAACTAAAATTTGCAATAACATTCACGTGTGGCTTTCTCTTTTGGGTGGGTGGTTTGATTTCTATTTGTTTTGTTATTCTACACAGTGATTAAGTTTCACTCCAGCTGACTTGTTTATTTTGTTTGGCACTGGGTGTACTTTGTGCGTGTCATTGCTCACTAAATCACAGTAGCTGCACTCCTTAAAAGGAATAGACTCAGAGAAAATTTTATGGGCCCAAACAAGTTTGACAGGTTCAATGACCCTAAATACTGGTGCAGTGAAAAATATCCCAGATTCAACCACCTTCCAAGTACACATTATTTAATACACTCTTACCCTTCAACAGAGATTCCTGGATTAAAGGATGCCAATAAAAATAGTACTTAGAAAGACAACAATTAATTGTATAAAAATCACAAACCAGCCTAATTCTCAAAGACAAAACTGGTCCTTCTAGTAGGAATACTTTGAAAACCACCACCACCAACACCAACAACAGCAGCAGCTCACATTTCTTTCTAACAGATGCCTGATACTTATTATAGCCAAATTTTGTTAATTTAATTGCATGGTAGGCTAATCTCATTTTTGTAATGTGAAGTTACCTACTATCCTAAAACTGTAAACAACCAAAAAATTATAAGAGTAAAATAAAACTGATGGTGTACATTATCTCATGAAAGACATAAAAAAGACAGTAAGGAAGATGAGCAAGCAAGGAGGCAAAGGAATTTTTGTATTGTCATTCTTGTAAATGGAAGGATAAGAGAAAGACTCCTCTCTTAAATCCTAAAGGTTTGATGCCATAGGAGAATTTTCCTGAGTTATTCCACTTGTGTTTGCTGCTGTTGAGATTTACTAACTTTGTGTTTTATAAAGACTTAGGGGATACAGGAATAAAGAAGCCAATGCATATTTAACTACAAGCCCACAATCCTGTTGTATTAGGAAAGAATTCCTATATTTTTACTATTAAAACCATGAATTAGAATTAATGTCATGTAAATATTTCGATGTCTATGGAGATATTAAACACTGTCTCCTGTTACAGTGATGAGCCTTAACAGCAGTCTCCAAATTTTGCCAGGTTCAATTATTTTATGGTGCTGATAAAAACACATTAAATAACGGCAGATTCAAAAAGGGACTTAGAAACATCTTGGATTAAAAGACATTTTGGAAAAAACACATGTTTCTGCTGCTGGAAAATAAAATAAATATTTACATTTTTATATTATCTTTTATCATGTACTCTAAACTTCACTAAAATTACTGCATTACCTCCCACAAAGGCCTGTTTCAATGGACTGTTTTTATTCATCGTGCTCCACCACTCCTATTTGCAAGGCAAGAGAATGATTAATCCATTTCCACTGATCACACCACGACTATGTCAGAGTTGGAACAGGAAGCCTGATTATATCGCTTCTTGTCCTGTTCTTCAGTTTATCATAAAGCATTCAGTTACATTCATGCAAATGTTTTTGAACATTTATCCAGGTGTTTACTTGTGCTGACTGCTGGCAGTGCTTAACTAATTAGCTACAGCTGATAGCAGCACAAGAGCAGCAGTGTTTCAGTCTTCTGGTATTTCTCCTGGAGTTCATGATTTACTAAAACTTCACATCAAACAGAACAAGACTGCCCCAGAATTTTTGGCTGAAAGTTATCAGGCTTGTTTTAATTCCTGCTGAGTATTATTCACAATTAACTGTAGTTACTAAAGGATTAAAAAGTATTTTAATCATGCTCATGTGACAGCATCTCACTGCGTTGCCTTCAGACATATACCAGATATCAGCATCTGGTATGACTGCTTCATAATTTCTTCATCCTCACGTTTTACAATTTGTGTGAAATTGCATAGGATCTATAACATTGCTATATTCTAATGTGGTTTAAAATATCTGTGGTTTTAGTGTCACCTTGTCCTTAAGCGCCGCTGGTATTTAACTTCCTTTTAACATTTTCTGTAGTTCGTACTGTCGCATTGTTGTGATTTATGACTAGCTTTTTCATTTTCTTCATATGCTGCATTTCCTTTCCCTTCCCTTTGCTGCTGAGATAAGATGAACTTTTAGCCAAGCCTGTCTTGTTACTGTCTTGTTACTTGTTTCCTTTATCTAACAAATTTCTTAAAAATTGTATTTTTTCCTTTGCAGTACTCTGTGCTTTTTTTCTATTCCATACCTCATAATTTTTCCTAGTTTTGGTAATTTGTCCCTTTTGAAGTATCAGGTACTTTGATTATTTCCAGGAACTCTCTTCACCTCTCTGTAACAAGTGCGGAGAGCTGGGTTTGTTCAACCTGGAGAAATGAGGCTTAGGGGAGCCCTTGTCAGTCTCTACAGCTACCTGAAAGGAGTTTGTAGCCAGGTCGGGCATCCGTGTCTCCTCCCAACTAACAAGTGATAAGACAAGAGGAAATGGCCTCACTAAGCATGGGAAGTTTGGACTGGATATTAAGAAAAAATTATTTGCCAAAAGGGCTGTCAAGCATTGGAACCCGCTGCCCAGGGAAGTGGTTGAGTCACCATCCCCAGAGATAACTAAAAGACATGTGGGCATGGTGCTTAGAGACGTGGTTTCGTTGTGGCCATGGCAATGTTAGGTTAATGTTTGGACTCGATCTTCAGGGTCTTTTCCAATGTAAGTAATTCTAATTGGATTTTTATTATGGGTTTCTTAGCAGTAAATGTCTTCTGGTCTGATATCTAACATTCTTCAACGTAATTCAGTTTTTAAAAAGGCTGCTTTAGGTTGTGTACAAAGTGTGTTTTCAAAGTTCCTGCATATAATTTTTAGAAAAATATATTAAGGTGTCTTATGGGATATGTTCATCTTCCCCACAACATAATCTTCTAACTCATTACCACCAGTAGATTTAAGATTAGCTACTCGTATTCTTATTTGATTCAATGGTTTATAATATCTTTCCCCTCTCCCTCCCTTCCTTTCTAATTCTGTCAGCTTTTTTTTAAATTTTTTTTATTCAACACATTGGTTCATTTCAGATATGCAAACTTTAATTTATCAGGCAGAAAAAAGATGTGTTCAACTAAGAATGCCAAGCAGCCTGGTTTATGCACTCTTTTTAGAGTAGAGGTTGTAACTATATAAATCAGCTTCATTCCTGTAAGCCATATATAAGCTAGGTTACAAAAATCAACGTATATAAGTTGTAAACCATATTAAATTAAGAGCTCTGAAAGCTACGGCTGAAATATAAAAACTGAGGTGGTGAATAAGGGTAAAGAGGAGTATTTTAAATAATGAAATAAAGATAGCTGAAATAAGTAGAGTCTGAATCTTTCCTGTAGACCCCCGTTAAGTAGAACTTTTAAAAATTATAGACCAGTACTTAAAGTGATGTTTTTCCATTCCTTGGAAGGGAAGTATTAAGTTAAGCTGTAATCAAGTGTGTCACTTTTTCTATACCAGAATTGTAGACTTTCAGCATCTGGAAATTTTTCATGCCAATAAGCCTTTAACTAACTTTCTGTCCAACAGCAGTCATAAAATCGATAAAGTCAACAAATCAAAGCATTGTGAATGCAGTTTATGACCTTCTCCCAGGGTGTATGTCCATGCATTTGACTCATTTAAATTCTGCAACAACTGCTTTCTGCTGGTCTCAGTAGGCAAAATATATTGATAAAGAGACATTCAGAAACTCAAGATTTCTTTGGTTGGAAGAATTGAGGACAGGTAATAAGACATAGCCAGGTCTGACAGAGGATATGTGGTATCTGTGAGAGCAGTGTTAGGGGTAGATGATGCTCAGGTGTTCAGAATGAAGATATTATTTAGCCAGGTTATGGAACTACTCCCCTGGAGCTCTTAGAGTGTATACTTTAATTTCTGGCATAAAACTGCACTGAGAGTCTGGTTTCTATGAATACCAGTACACTGGTACTGTCAGATGGTTTTCACAGAATCATGGAGCGATATGGGTTGGACGGGACATCTGGAGATTGTGTACTCCACTTCCACTTTCAAAGAAGGTCCTCCTAGAGTGAGTGGCACAGGTATATGTCCAGGTGGCTTTTTAAGTGTTTCCAGGGACAGAGACTCCACCACCTCTCTGGGCAGTCTGTTCCACTGCTCTGCCACTCTCAAAGTAAAAAAAAGTTACTCCTCACATTTTTGTGGAACTTCTTTTAGCTGTACACAAGACAGAAAGAAATAATGCACCTCTGGATGTGTAATTATTCATAGAGTGCAAGGCTTACAGGGGGAGGAAAAAGAGAAATCCACTGAAAGAATGTGGTCTTTCTTCAGGAAAGAAACTTTTAAATAGCAAATTTCATCAAACTCCATATTGTGAAGTTTACAAAAAAATGCCTATCTTGATCTATTTATGAGAAATAGGTGTTTCATTAACTCCCACATCTTTAGCTTTTTTGGTAGCTTATTAGTTATTTTTTCTGCCAGGAAGAAAATCTCCTCCATATTTCTGACATGACTTTCCATCATCCTCCTAGCTGACCACCTTCAGTTTTGTTTGGGAAAAGTGAATGACATAGCATGTACTTGCAACCTGCTAGTAAAATCTTAAAATTACTCAATGTTTGACTTTTGCCCACTGAGAACACGGAAAAGTTGTGAAAAAAGCATCAGAAATGAGGGCAAGGCCTGAAATAATCTCCATAACAGCACGTTTAATTCACTTTTCATAGGCACAGAATAGTTTTCTTACTTGAAGTGGGAACATTCCTCCAATTAGTCCCTACAATTCCATCAGAAATGAGAAAATACCTTTTGTATTGGAATTTAGTAACTATAAATGGTTAAGAGTATTGTGAGGAGCCTGTTACTTATGGTGATGGTCAGGGGCTTTTGTGGATGACTAATTAGAGAGTGTGTAGGCTATTTATTTTTTATAATGTGTTTTCTATGTAAACAGAATGGACTACACTTCTGTAAAGCTATCTGCTTACTGGTTCACTCGCTGTGAAATTGGAGCAGATCTGCAAGTACTGATCTCCAAATTCCTTGGATAATCAGAGTGAATTGCAGCCCTCAAATCAGGCACTCAGGACTGCATGTTTAGATTTCTACCCCAACAGAGAGATAAGCAAAGACCCAAGGTCAAAAGATGCCCTGCAGAGGGCCACCACTAGTCCAAGGACTGTGGTATTTGCCATTAGAACTCCTGTGCCAAAACTAGTGCTTATGCTGAGGTTAAGCAAAAGTGAGGGCTTACAAAGTCAGTGCCAAGGCACTTACATGACAGAAATTCAGCACTAACTAATAAAAATGATAAATGCAAGTAATTTACTTGAATGCTAGTCCAGGGAGGATGGAAATTCAATCAAGAAGTAGAGAGAATTTTTTTTTGTTTCGTTCTTCTGAGTTTCCTATTCAGATGTGCTGTGATCCTGTAACTAACACTGAAGTCTGGGATAGCTGCAAACCCTTTGTCAATTCCAAGTCACATACGGGAATTATACAACTTGTAGAATCTGCTAAATGCTTTGTTTTTGCAGTATTCATGGTGACAGTGTTCACTGTGCTAGAACATGGTCAACAAAAAAAAGAATCATCCTTTATTTCTTTGGCGGACAAACAATTCTTGCTCCACTAACAAATTTATTTGAACACAAATGCAGTTTTGTACTAAATGCTAATTAACATAGGTTAAGTTGCTTAAACATTATTGACTAGTTGAAAATTCATTCTGTAGAGTTCTAAAATATTAAAAGTGAAAAATCAGTACATGTATTATTAACACCCAAGGACACTGAGAAGAATGATATTTAAAACTTTAAAAATCCCAAATGATGAGGTTTAAATGCAGGAATATACAAAAAGATTTGGAAAATTTACATGTTCCAACTATTTCTGTTTTCAGACATTCACAAGGTACTTCTAGTCTCTTTACCACACTCCAGCATCCAGGATTTTTTCATCATCACCATAGTGTGTGACAGGTTAATAACCTTCACTAGAACAACCAGTGCTGTACTTAGACATAAGGTATAAAAAAGCTCAGGCTCTTGTAGAACACCTTTAAAATCAACTCCTGTTTAATATAAGGGAAAAAAAATCAAACAAAACATGACTTCTAATTTTCATTAAAATCTATGAAATCACAATGGTTTCCGATAGCATTCTGGAAATTCTTTAAGTAGGCAAGCATCATCTGTGAGACTATGGAGCTCTCGGACATCACAGGGCCTGATATGCTTGCTATGCCAATAGAAATGTGTATGTGCATACATCTAAATATACTTAAAAGTGTTTGTACCTGTCTGCGATGAAAGATGTAAAATTGTGTGGCCTGATGTTGGCCTTGTGTTAAATTCTTTATATCATTGTTTACATATGCCATTTCCTAAGTATCACAGCTCCTTCATTTATAGCTAGGTAGTATAGGGTTGTACAGATACATTCTGAACTTGTGTTTTCTTTAATGACAGCCTCAAAGTCTTGGCAAAATGCCTCAGATTGTACTTTTTTGTATTTTCAAAAGAATTTTCATTAAGCAGCATGAAGATTTCCACATTGCTGTTTTCTCAGTGTACTTTTGTCTTAAGCATAAGTAATTATGAATCAGTTTTCCACAAAAATAAAGTACCCTCCTCCTGCCTTAGTATCTTCAGCTTGTGGATACTTCACAGTGTAGTGTCCTGCTTGTTCTCACTGAAGATCTCAGTGCATTGTTAATGGTCATCTATCATCAATTGCTTCTTTTCTGGCTGATTGAGAAATCCTAAACTTGAAAACTCATTTTACTGTATCGGTAAGGCATCTTCCTAAAGAACAAGGGGTATCTACAGACTGAATCCCCCTGGGCTTTAGAGGCTTGATGTTGTAATCATAGGCTCCAAATCTATAGCCACTGATGACGTTTACAAACTTTTGGGTCTCTTCTGGGCTCAAACAAGATTACTGAAAGCTGTTGTTTGGAATGTGAGTACAGTATATATTTGGAATGTGGAATGTGAGTATAGGATGTCATTAGCCTTCCTGATTGCCTTGGAAGATATTTTTTTTTTTTAAGTAAAAATGAGAGAGAGGGAGAGGAAAAGACCAGAAATTGAGTAAGATCTCTACAAAGTAGAGAAATTCTGTTCCACTAAGGGAACAGCACAATTGCTCTTGCTTGGAATGCAGAAACATCAGATACTAAGACGTTTCATAAGAATTTCCAGCCTTTGGGACTCTGGGTTCACAGTGGTGACAACAGAGTGCCATATGGGAGTTTCCATGAAACCACAAGCATTTTAAATAATGCTATGTAGGCCTGAGCCAGTCTGCTCAAGACAGACTGCTGCCAATGATGGTAATCCATACCTTCTTTACACTAATGCTGCATCCTCTGTTACTTACAGAATTTAAAGGAGTTTAAACCAAACATCAGAAAATTCTAGATGATAAATTCTGACAGAAGCCTTCTCTGAAAAGCAACTTCCTTTTTCATAGATGTCAGTGGAGCCAAATTTTTATTCACAGATCTCTAGGCAGACAAACAAATCTATTTTTCTTCTACTAAAATGTATTGGGCATCAAATTATTGAAAACAAAGACTAAAGTAGTATGAGCAGATCGCAGAAAATGAAGTCTGCAGCAGCTCAACTTGTCTGCCATTTCATTAATTTCTGGGGAGTTATCTTTTTGCTTCCTGTGCAATGCAAGAACTATGGTCATACTCATGGCTGTCTATGGCAGCAAGTCAGATCATCCAGTGCTGGACTGCTGGGGAAAGGAATTCACCTGTTTTTGTAGCCTAGTGTAAGAACATCTTTCTTTACTATTTCCATTAGAATGACTGAAGAACAAAGAATTAAAAAGATCATCCACTAGGCTAGTGAAGTCACAATAATGCTTTTTAGTGGTAAGACATACCAAATAATTGAATTATGCCTATATGGTAGGTCAACTAGCAAAATCAGTTAGACTTGCTTGATTGGGGAGGTAAGGTTCGCCCTTTGTGCCTTGCAGCATTACACTGCTCCCCTCTGCTGCAGTTGGGAGGTGTCCCTTGTTTTTTGCACTCTGCAAGAGTATCTGTTACTCCTGAACACCAGAGTAAGGGAGAAAGAACTCTTAGTCTGCATTATTCTGTAAATTGTGTGACAAATGTTTAAACAAGTCTCTTAGAGATATGCTAACTCATATGCTATCTCATACCCAGTTTTTATCTTCCTATTAAGCTTCAACAAATGAACGCTCACCTAAATGATTCAAAAATATTCACTTAGGCTTTCTCTGCTTATGAAACATCTTTGTGCTCATTTACATTTTAACACCATCATCTAGGCTGAGTCCTACGTTCACATTCTAGAGCTATATAATGTTCCGTTCTTCCGGTTTTGAATTGAGAATTACATTTTGACATCTTTAGTGGAGCTGCTTTTGTTTCATATTAGCAGAAATTAAATCAGCGTGTGTGACTGAGAATATAGAAATAGAAATTCTCTTTTCAATAGAAAAGAGAATTGTTTAGTCCCTAACTACAGAAGTCATCCACTTATGCCACAATTTGTATACTTTCCTACAAGAGATGTGAACAGTTTCTAAATGGTAGGAAAAACACTGTTTTTACAAATATTGGTTATAACATCATTTGAACACTTCTGACATCCGGTAAAGAATCTGAATAATACAATTTCATATATAAGACGAGGAAAACTGATTTCTTCTGTCTTGGTGCCATAGCCTGTTGCAATTCAAGAGGAAGACCTCCATCAGATAAGTTATAGCGATATTACTGATTTATGTTTTAAAATATTATTAAGCAAGGGAAGCATCCAATTTGATTATATCTAGCCTTTTGTCCCTCAGTTACACTTCAGTTGCTTAACTTAGGTAAAGTGGGATAAAACAGCAAAGTTCTAAAGTACCTGAAGAAAAACCTTAATAATGGCGTTTATACGTCAGTCAGTTCATGGAGCTAAAATAAATCAGGTCCTGTCAGTAACTGTGAAGGTTCTCATAAGACACGCTGAGAGAAGCAGCAATCAAGATCTTGGTACAAAATGTTGTTCCGCCTTGCCAAAATCAGCATTTAGAATAAACAAAATATTCTACAGCATGTCATCTAACAAATTGATTAACCTCTAACATACAATCACACTTGCGTGCACACTTGACAGCTGTTAAGAGACTCCAGATATTTCATCTTGAGATAAATGGAATTTTATTTTTAGGGAGAGTGTTAATGTAATAAATGTATAAAAGTGCAATATCTTAAATATTTACTGCATGCAAGCTCTCTTTTTTTTGTTAGCATCATATAAAGTAATCTTATGCAATAACTTATCTCTGCAAGAATACATTTGAACCTATTGTCAAATTAATGCATCCCTTGAGTGTCAGTCTGACCATAGCATTAACCACCTCATACAGAACTGTAGGAAAAAATAAAATTTTCGGTAAAATCTTGGCAAACACAGTTCTCTACTGACGATGGAAAATGACAGATTGAAGTGGGTATATTGGCCCAATTTAGCCTACTACATCCTTCAGCTGACTGTATTACAACTGCAGTGTTAGTTTTGTTTTCCAAAATGCCTGAACGCAAGGCTTATTGAATCTGCCCCGATTACAGGAACTTTCTGAAGAAATTCTTATTCACAGTTTTTCTTTAATTCAGCCAGTATAATCACTTCTGTAATGGTTACCAGAACTGAATCTGATACACAACAAGCAACCTTCTCTTTATGGCAAACAGAAAAAGGAAAGATACAGAAAAGTAATCAGAAGAAGATGCAGGAGGAACATGAAATAAGATTAAGCAAAATGTGCAGTCTTCTGTATTACACTTCATCAATTGTTTCATTTTAGCAGACCAATTTACATTTAACTCACAAGGATCAGAAAGTATTCCAGAGTGTACATACATAAAGCAGTACTGTAAAAATGTTTTCTTTCGATGGCAGGAGGCAACTAAAACTGTGTGATAGACAATTGGGAATGGAGAAGGAAGGAGCGCCTTGGACAAGGACACACATGGCATTTTAGCTACCTTATAATGGAAAATGTTTTATTATTTTTTTTTCAAGATCTAACTGGAAACGAACAAGAACCATTTTTTTTTTTTTTTTTCCTGTGAGATGAATGGAAGCCTGATTCTTCTATTTCTCCATCCCTAATATGAAACCTGACTTCTTGGTTTCAGCTCGACTATTGTTGGGCTTAGTCCATGTATACAGAAACTTGTTAAAGGGGAGCAGAAAAGAATTTTCCTTGTCCTATTCTCCCCCCCCCGCCCCCCCCTTTTTTTTTTTTAAAGAGCAATCCTTCCAAGACAGATAAGCTAATAGCCCATGGTGTGCATAAAGTGAAGGTTTTAGACACTATGCACTGTTCGGAACCAGGTTTTAAAGGGAGGGGAGTTGTTATTCCCTTCTTTCCTAACTTCTAAGTCTTTTGGCCACATAATTCTACCTGTTCGACTAAGCCAGCTTAGCACTTGTCTGAATTGTTGATTAGCCTAATTGGCTGAGCCCCCTGAAAATTGGAATACTAAACCAGTCAAGGAGGAAAAGCGAAAAAGAATGGGTTTTTTGTACCCAGTTTATTGGCTGGCTGAGTGGCAGGGTGACATAAAGGAGAGGGAAAATCCCATGCAGCTGAGCTGGGAACTGCAGAGTTCTTGAAGGGTAGCTCCTTTTGGTAGCAACGAGCTATGAGAGCAGGGGTCCGCTGCCTTGCTACCTGACACAGATACCAGATGCGTTCCTGGAGGAGCTGTCATGTGTATTTTGTTGCAGTTTACAAATACACTGGAATCTCCTGGGACAGTATCCTACAAAGCTGTCGGCAATTGGGTGGTATGATCATAGCGTGTGACATAAGGCTTTATCACAACTGTGCACAATTTATCACACAGATACAATTCCTACATTTATTTCAAGTATCCAAATGTCACCACTTAAACTTTTTTTTTTTTTTTTTTTTTTTTTTTTTTTTTTTTTATTTTTTTTTTTTTTTGTTTTGTTGACATTATGTTCACTGCGACATAAAATAAATCCTTCCCCACTGATCCCTCTCCCTTAACATTCTGCAACATGGGAGAAAAATCAGGAACTGTTCACTCAAGTCCTTCCTTAGGCAAACTGTTTGAACTCCAAGAATCTTACTTAAAAGGTTGTGATTGCATAATGGAGAGCAACTCGTTTTTACAACTGCAGTAATGAAGATCTGAGATCCACTGACCGTTGATCAGGTGTGAGCCAGACTCCTGAAAAGCAATGAATGGGCATCTTTCCATTATTCCTATCATCATGCAGGTGATGATATCCATTTCCATTATTCCTATCATCACACAGGAATGCAAAAAGATCAAAGACATGGTCTGCTCTTGCAGACTTACTACCGCAACCCAGCCACAATGCTCAAGAAATTTACCTCACTGTACAAATTCTAAAAGTTTTCTATTAGTGAGATATAGACCATCACTTCTTTTCTCCCAGGCTTCTGAATTTCCATTGTATAAAAGCCAAAGAAACCCTGTATTATTATTGTCAAATGACTGTCTCCACTGTATTAAATCTTAAATGTTTTGAATGTTTTGGCTGTAATAATTATATTCTGGAAATGTTAATATTTAGACAAAGATGAAAGAGGAAGTATAATTAGAAAGTGATAATGGAATAATGCATCTATCCAACATTTATCGTAATAAAAAACATTTGGGGAGACCAACAAACCCAAAAAATCGTAGAATTGGCAAGGATGGAAGGGACCTTTGAGATCATCGAGTCCAACCATCAACTTAACTCTGATAAAAAACAACCACCAGAAAAGCTAAGTGCAAGGAATGAAGATACTGTAGCACAAAGTTATGGCCAAAAATATTGTATTTTTAACCTGCAACATTTTTGAGGGGCAGGAACTGTACAATTTTCCCCTCCCCCCAAAACCTATTTCTGTCCCTCAAACAACACAGAATACATGCATTTAAACGACATTTTAGAACAGCAAATATGAACTTTATTTTAAATACTGCAAGTTTAAGAATGTATCTGACACCACTCCCCACCACCCCCACCCCCAAAAAATGGTAAAAAAAATTGGTCAAATAAGGATTTCCTGCAGCATGGTAAATGAGGAATCCAGCAACAGACTTCAGCTTAGACTGTATTTTGAGAGGAAAAAACCAAACCAACAGATTTACAGTTAGGATTGATCTGACTTGCGTTTTTCACACTGTCTTCAAAATCTCCCTCTATTTCTTTCTTCCCTGCAGCACGGCTTCTGTGAAAAAGCTTGAGTGAAACCTACAGTAAAATCCTTTTAACTAGCTAAACAGTGCCTCTCAATGTACTGATAACTACATAGAAATGTTTCTGGTTTGACTGAAGAAACTCAAAAACGTTACGGGTAACCAAAACCCCCCAAAGAGGAAATACCAGTAGCTCCTTACACTAAACATATGGTTTCACAAGATCTCTACTCAACTAACAAACCGGACAGGGACAGATGGCTTTAGTTGTTTAATGCCTACTACATTTTAGGATTTATGGTTCATGTCAAAAGAGGGACCGTATTTACAAAAGTGTGAATTTCTAAAATACTGTCGTTAATTACCTACACCAGGACACTTTAATTTCCTAACTCATGGTGGTCTCTCCAAAACGTATTTACTTTACTGGTCTCTTAGCTAGAGGTAGGTCATCTGTAGGCCTTGTTAATACACTATGTGCACTTCATTCGTTCACTAATGTAATAGTCTGCAGGATAACCATGCACACAGCTCCAAGAACAGCAGCACATATAATAAATTGGCTAAATTTTATTTTTTTCATGTGGGTTAACATGTCTTTGTTTTCTCCTAGTATTTCACTCTTTTGTGAAGAACGTGTAACAAGGAAAGGGTCATGAGGTTGAGTAATCTGAAAGTCTTCTGCACCTTGCAACCAAAGTCTGGGAGTCTAGCAATGTCTTTATATGCAGCCCTTATCCCCTTGTTTATAGTTTTTGCAAATCATGCAGTCAATTTTGACCGATATCCAGCATAAAAAGCCTCTTTTCCACTTTCAAGCTTAAAAAAGTGATTCACAATCATGTGGCAGTATGATTAAAAATTACAGTCCATACACCTTGACAATCAAAAGAGTTGGAATTATAAAAAGTAAACTGCCCTTACAGCTGCATCAGCCTACACATGTAAGGACATTGCCAGTTAATTTGTGAAAAAGGCAAGTTTAAGGTTTCTGTAAAACACGTATTACGGCTTTCTTGTGCTAGTGAACATCTAGAGTACACAGGTTCCCAAGATGTTTTCCTTCCCTCCTTCCCTGTTTATGACATTCAAAGAAATCACATAATTTTGGCAAAGTTAAAAGGGTTTCTGTCTTGATGTTTTTGCCTTCAGCTTCATGTAAGAGGCACAGACTTCTGGACTCAACCACTATAAGGCATAGAAGAAACCACCAATTAAAACAGCAGCAGCACCACCACAATGGAATATACCGCAAGTGGGAACAGCTGTGTCATTTAAAAAGGAAATGTTTTTGTAAACTGTCACACTGCAATGCTGTGTCAGGTGAGTCATGTAATAAAGCTTGCCTTGGCATGCCTAATTTTTTTTTTTTTTTCAGAACATGCTCAAATGATCTAAACATTGCCACAGGTTCAACTTACCTAAAATATACCAGAAGTAGCCTAGTGGCACACACTCTTGAAAACTTTTGCAATCACAATATAACTATAAAGCATGAGTAAACTTTTGCTTTGTTTTTATACAAAACTCAGAACCACATTTCCTTCTCCCCCACCCAATATTCCATAAGAAAACAAATTAAAAAAAACCCACAAACAATTAAACCAACCCAAACTTCTGTATGACACCACTGTATGTTGTTTGGTTTTTTCTTTTTTTTTGCTACAGTTCCATATATAGCACAAATCCAGCGTGGGCAATGTATTCCCAGGTTAAAAAAAAAGGACATTACTAACAGTGGAACTGTGAAAACAGAAGCTCTGTTGCATTTATAGCAAGACCAGGACCAATTTTGCTACGCTGTATGCAAGAGTCACTGCTCTGATCCCCTATTCAGAATGTCAGTGTCACTTTTTATAACCTAGATCTACCTGCTTTAGCTTTATTAAATAAAAAGCTTTAACTCCTTAAAAACATTAACAATAGTGACTTTTTGGTTGTTGTTGTTATATCTAAATTTTCGCGGTTTCCAAAAGACTGTTTGGTTGATCTGACGTTATGTATTTTCTCACAGTATCTTTAGGGCAACAACATATACTCATTAGTACGTACGTACAACGCTTTGAAATACCTCTAAACTTACTTTTCTAATAAAGCCTATTAGAAAAGTAGAAGTAACCAAACATGAATCTGCCAAATATAAATTAAATTTATACTTAAAAGCTTAGGTTCCAATCCTAGATATAATGGCTTCAGTTCATCTAAGACAGGCTTCTACACCTGTATAAAGCCCTGACACGATTTAAGTCTTATTCTGAATGTGAATGACCTCTGGGTGTCTCCAATTTACTTCTACTCAGGAATGTGCAAATGATTTTATACAGCACGATGCTAGTACCGCTCTGTACTATAAGTAATATTTTTTTTGTTTCGTAAATAAAAAACAACAACAAATCCCTAGTCAGAAATAAACTGACAAAATTTACATTCTTCTCTCTTAAAAAAGTAAATAAAATAACATTATTTAAAATGTGAATTAGCTATAAGACATACAATACAATTACATAGATACATATCAATACAGCACATTCAATTTGCCAAAAATTAATGATTACAAAGCCAATATGGATGCTGCCATATATATATATAGATGTATGTACAATGATTATAGCATTCTTAATTGCACTATACCTACAACCAGTTTTAAATTACAAGGTGTTTTAAGAGGGAGCAAAAATATAGCCACTGTTCTTATTACTGTTGTTTTGGAGTTGGGAGGGTTAAGGATGAAAAACGTCTCATTAGTATTTATTGTTAACTTTGGTAATCAACTAATAAGCCATTCTTTTTTCCACCTCCCATCCGCTGCTATGAGGGAGCAGCTTCTGTGTTAAGTGCACTCTAGTGCTACTTGGCATTGCAGATAGTCAATCCAATTACATGTCAAAACTCTGAGTTTTCTATAGCTTGCTAGCAATCATGCACCTAGTCAAAAAACACCTTTCAACCTAAGCTGCAGAATAAAGGCTCATCAATGTGTGCTGCATTTTTGTTGTTAAAAAATTGCACATTTATATTTCAAGAATGATTTTCTCACTGTTTAGTTTACATTATTAAATCTTTTCTAAAGAACACTGAGAAAGGCTATTTTGCATGAAAGCCTATCAAATGTCTGTGAATCGGTTAGTTAAGAAGCAACCTTATCGACAAAGGTTCCTGAACACGATCTCTCATCTTGTTTCTTGTTATACAACTAAAGGTGCCTTGATATTATTACAGAAAACAATCTCATGCCATATCTGACATAAGGAGAGATTTAAACTGTCTTTAAATGCGTAGACCACATGCATGTGCATGGTGCACCTTGTTCACTCACACTGTTGGTTTTGGTGTTAGAATAATGGAACGCTTTCCAAAAAAGGGAACATATGAGCTGAAACTGTGTTTGTTTATCATTTGGCAGTTGATTCAATCAGGTCAGTTCACAACCCATCAGTTTGGCATTTTAATCAGTATCTTACGTTTCAAGAGCATCGGTTTTATAAAAAGCCAGATTTGGCAATATTAATTTTATACAATAAAAATAATTTTTCTACTGTGGAAAAAGAACACTTAAAAAAGCTCTAACTTAAGAAAAAAACCCACACAACTGAAAAAAACCCCACTGTTTCAGGCTGTAGCCACTGGGGAAAATGTAGTGTCTATGACATGTCTATTTGGCATTTGTGAATAAAAGAAGAGAGAAAAACATGGCACATGGCAATTAAAAAGATTCTAACATATTCCATGTACACCCCAGGTTGTGTCTTAATTATTTCATTACTGTCTTCTGTGCACCTTTCTAAGCTGTGAAATTATGGTTAAATTTAATATCCTTAGGAAACTGTAATTCTATTCCGCAATCCTAATATTCCAGTCCCAAAAGTGAAGACAGAATGAAGACACTCATGTCAAGAATTTAAAAATCACAGTATCAATACTTTTGATCCTTCAGAGAAAGTACATCTTGTAAAATTAGAATGACTGATGACTTAAATTCTGATGATAGTATTTTCCTGACCAAATCACTCAACAGAAAATACTTCACCCAGGAATGCAACTGGAAAAAAAGGCCATTGTACCTTGTAAAACATAAGGCAGGGAGGGGAAGAAGGGAGATAGAAAGGGTCAGGGAAAGAGGAAACCAGCTTGATTTTGCTTCAATAGCAAAAAACTGCTATCCTTAGTAAATGTATGACTGAGAATTTAAAACACACTGAGTCACAAGGTTTTGCCTAAAAAATGAGGAAATGTGCTGTGAATGTACTTCAGCATCTTTTGGTTTTCCTCCATATAGTTTAAATAAAATCATAATATTAACTACAAACTCTGCGGACATTCACAGAGTCCAGGCCGGCAATAAATTAGTATTATGCAAATTGTTTTCACAGATAATACAGTCCTTCTTGTATATCTTCAATCACACAAAGTTGGTTTTGGAGGGCCTCCTAGGCACGGTTACACCAGGTTGTACTCCTTCAGGTTTAACTGAAGGATCGTGTCCTTGACAGCAGCAAAGACGAAGCGGATATTCTCTGTGTCTGTAGCGCATGTGAAGTGGGAGTAGATAATTTTGTCACTGTCTGGATTCAGATCTACGAACATCTTCAGGATGAACTCTCGTGCCGCTTGCGCATCTCGTTGTGGTCCTGGTAATTAAGAGAACAAAGTCAGTTTTCTTAATGTCGATTCAATATTTTAACTTCTTTAACAGAAAACAAAAACATTTAGTCTGTGGTCCTCACGTAAGAGAAGACCAGGAACTTCTTACTGACCAAAAGGCTTAAATACTGACTACTTTCTTCCTGGTAGGAAGCTATGAAAAATAAAGATGGAAGGAAATTTCAGAAGTTCATCAAGTCAGAGCTACTGTGGCAAAGCTGCTCTTTTCCTGCTCACTATCCTCTTTTTTCGGTAAGGTAACATTTAAACAGGTGATTTATAACCTCATGGAACGGAAACCTTGATCATCCTGCTCAAGTGGGAGGTGTCCCTGCCCAGGCCAGTAGGGCTGGAACTCTATGATCTTTAAGGTCCCTTACAACTCTTAACCATTCTATCATAAAAAAACCCTGCCATATAAATTAATAGGTTTCTTTTCCACTGCTCCCTAATCAGCAGTTTTTGAAGAGTGTCTCTACATGACACGTTCAAGATCTATAAAAGAAATACATCAGTATTTTTCTCTTCTTTTCCTCCTAACTATGGCTCCTTTCTGTCTTTGTCCTCTCTCCCTCTCTCAGCTATTCATTCCAGTCTGTAAGTAAGTCTTCTAGTACTAGCCATAAAAAGATAAACCATAGATAAATCAGCAAATCGTCTACCTTGGAATGGATGTTTCAGATCATCTAGTCCAACCATCAACCTAATACCGAGGAAACCATCACTAAATGACGTCACTAAACACCAGATCTACCTGTCTTACAATACCTCCAGGGACAGCGATTCCACCACTTCTCTGGGTCACCTGTTCCAATGTTTGACAACCATTCTGAATGTACATCAGTCCCCTGTCCAGTGCTGTTACAATATACTGTGCCGCTGAACTGCTCAGCTTAATTTAATACAGGCTTTATCGCCACTGGAGTGGTGATAACAGAGTAGACTGCAGAGTCTTCTCACCTTCAGTATGTCATCTAGGAAATTTGTCATATGAAGTAAACTCAAATGGACAAGTTCTTTTTTGCACAGCACTATGAAACTAGACTTACACTGACTCATAAATAATACTGTCTATCCTGCAGGCTGCTTACTGTTTCCTTCCCCTTAAAGAGGAAACACAATGTACATTTTTCCTATTATTACTTTCCATATTTGAACATGAGAGACGTAATCTTTTATTCCACTTTCAAATCTGAATTCACTCCCTGGTGGGGCAAAACAGATTTTCTTTATTTAGAAATAGGAGCATTTAGTTCTTTAGAATTCTCATTATATGAGTTTGATTTTTCTCTGTTACCAAGGCCTCTGCTCAGTTACCTCAAAACACTTTGTTTTTTACCTCAGGGAACTTTTTGAAGGGACAATTGTAGTAGAAGTATAGTACAATCCAAATTTTTAATATATGGACAAGTACATTAAGCTTCATATAAAGAATGTAAAATTAAAATAAAGGAGGGGGCAAAAAAGTACAACAAGGTGGAAGGAGTGGCACTAGTTTCTGTGAGTGCAATAAAGAGCTTATGGCACTCCCCCTCAAATACTTAGCCTTACACAAAACCAAATCTCAAAAAATAGTAATAAAATTGAAAAAAAAAAGAGTATGGAGACAACGTGTAAAAGTGAGGAATACATTTTTATTTTAGTTTTTATACTCCACTTTTAACCCTCAACCCCAGCTTACAAAAAAGGAAAGAATGTGGCTCACTACTAATATGACAATACCCATCTAAAAATCAACAATTTCCCATGAAAGATTCTGCCATTCTACCCACTATCGATTACAGTATAAAATAAAATCCTAGCAGTCTAGAAAAAAATCCCATGAGAGTTCAATCATATTTTAAATATTTAGATGATTAAAAATTGAACAGAACTTTTTTTTAAAAGAGCAAAATATATCAAAAGATGTATCTGTCTAGCATATGTACAGGGCTATTACAATTTGTCATTACTGCAGTGTAAATAAAGCATGACCTCTGATGTCATTATACTTACCATCATACTCTGGAAAATAATCAACTAGATGGGAGTACATTATTTTCTCCTCTAAGAGGTCTTTTTTATTTAAGAACAGAATGACTGAAGAGTTCTGGAACCATGGATATGTGATAATTGTCCTAAAGAGTGCTTTGCTTTCTTCCATTCGATTCTGGAATAAAAAAGAGTGGAATTTCAGTGGTCATGAAAATAATTTTAGATTTTTTAAATAATAAATTAATGTAATTTCATTTTATTTTCTATATGTATATATATTTTCTATATGTATATTTGTATCTTCCTACCAATATATAAGGTTCAAGTAATTAAATTTCAAATAGTAAAAAAGGAGTTAATTAAATATGCAGGCACTTCCCTTTTGCACATTCAACTCCTCAAGCATAAGTATTCTTTAGAACACAGAATATGAACACAAAAGCTGTGACAGGTGCATTTGGAAAGCCTGATAACACCCAGTTACAACCTGTCAACAAACAGGTGGGTATTGAAATGCATATGATTCAAGGTAGGGACAAATATACAACAAGACATAACAACTAGTACAGTGTTTAAGAACACGATCTTATAGGCTTTTCCCAAACTTTAAATGCAGGATTAGATAATTCTTAGAAAGGGATCAATCAGCTTTAGAATAGCTGCAAATAGGTTTAGGATTTGTTTCTACCAAAGGCATAAATTGTTTACATAAAACGTAAATTGCTAAATTTGTTTCTAACATAATTTGATTAGCCTTTTACTGCTCAACTGCTTCTGAAAACCACTTTGATAATAACTGAAATGTAAATAAAGCCTACATTTTTATTTGTAACATTTTTGTGTCATTGATTTGATTCACTTCTGAGGAACTGTTAGGCTGACACAATGTGGTTAATACAGAGCCAGAACAACCAAAGCAATGAACATACTCTATTATTAAAAGCTGAAGCCCCCTGGAAAAAATCGGTCCACTACCAAACAGGGCAACATAAAACAAGAAGGAGGTGAATCCTGCAGATTCTACTTCTGCTGAGCCATACAACAGTCAAATAACTCAAGACAGTTTTGCTATAGATTTTTACTTTTCTTTTTAAAAAAAAAGCATTTTAAAGAGACCAACATAAAAATTAGGAACTTTAAAACAAACAATCAATCAACAAGCATAAAGCGTGAACAAACACTAAAAGAATTGAGTTTGTAGGAGGTGATTGTTTGGTCTCTCATGTCACCACAGAATCTTCAATTTATAAAACTGTACCATGTGCTGGAGCGGTGGGTTAAAATAAATAGCCAAAGTTATAGGCTGAGAAACTAATCCAGAGGAGTAAAGCATTTGGTTTCTTGCAGTCAGTTCTTATGACTCACACTGATTCCAATGGTGCCAGAATTTCATTCAGAAAGGAGTAAAACTTAAATGTCAACACAGCTGAGCATAAAACTTAAGTCCTTAGACTAAATGTTAATCAGACTGTTTTCTTCTCAATATTTTATATCAAATTCTCCAAACAAGGCCTTACAGAAAGGCAATGAGAACTACAGAGAATAGTTTTCACTTTTACTGCTTAATGAGAAGGCAGCAATGTAAACCTTACAAACTACTGATTTAATTTTAAATATTTATCTAAACTCATTAACGCTCGGTATCTTACAATGTGATGCTCAGAAGGTGAAGCGTCATCATGACTCAACAGTGTTTTTTCACAGTAAAAGTATAAGCTATTGAAAATGTCCCAGTAGAAAAGTACAGAGAAAACACAGAGAAATTATTTATCTAAAGTAAGTGTTCCTGTTTTTCAAAAAACCTTTAGGAGGGCTGCAGTTTTTTCATCTATGCTGATTTTTTTCTGATATACATGACACAGAATTAAAGAGACAAAATAAATAGAATCATAGAATCCTCCAGGCCAGAAGGGATCTCCAAAGGTCATCTAGTCCGAACTCCCTGCAGTTGCAGAGACAGCCTCAACTAGACCAGGTTGCCCAGGGCCTCATCAAGCCTCGCCTTGAGTATCTCCAGGGAAGGGGCTTGGATAAATTCATTACTCTTCAAAAAAGCTGTGTTTTGCAAATACTGTTATTAGCCCCAGAGCACATTTTCATCTTCTGTTTGAAAGGGATGCCAAACAAGATGAAGCAGAAAATGCAAGCAGACAAAAAAAAACCTTATCAGTGTAGTGGTAAAAACACTACAATTAAGATGACAGCCGTTATTGCTGTAACATAAGAGAACACACAGTACCTGATTACATGCATACACGCCAACAGAGATGCTGCTGCACTACTGATACCATTAAGTACCATACAACATGAATGAGAAATATTCCCACCTTTAATTCGTTTAAAAGTAAACAGCTGTAACTGCTCACATTGCCTGTCATGCACCTTCCACTGAAATACCATTGAAACAGCAGCAGAGTATTGACTCTGAAATGCTGGCTGGAATGCACCTCTAGAATTCACGTAGTTTAGTCTTTCATTTGAATTAGGACTACCGACAACATGGAGCATGCCAGTCATGGCTTTGTCTTGGGAAGTCTTGAAAGCCTACACACATGGAGACTTCAATACCTCTCTGGTTTCCTCTCCCACTGTTAAACAGTCATGGGAAAAATGTTTTTTAATACACAGCCTGAACTTCCCAAGCCATCGTTTGTTATATTGTCTACCTGGAAAAGCTCAGCTCCATGGCACACTTGCAACTCTTCCAATACTTGCTGCCAAGCATTAGTTGTCCTCTCACTAGACTAAACATGCTTAGGTCTCTCACCCTACCTTCACAAGACACTGGCTCTGAGCCCTTCATGCCTTTCCCAACAGTTTATGTGGTCACAACATTCCATTTATAAACCCTCTGCAAATATTTCAGAGGGAAACTGAAGGGAATTGTATTAAGAATGGTGAATTTGTCAGCAATTTGTCACTCATAGAATGGTTAGAGTTGAAAGGGACCTTAAAGATCATTGAATTCCAAACCCCTGCCATGGGCAGGGACACCTCCCGCTAGAATGGGTTGCTCAGAGCCCCATCCAGCCTGGCCTTGAGCACTTCCAGGGATGGGGCATCCACAACTTCTCTGGGGAGCCTGTTCCAGTGCCCACACACCCAGATGTGTACTCTGAATGTTTTGCAGGAATTGAAAGACAGTCTGAAGAATTTTCAGTGGGTTTTATCTGCTTGAGCAGATAAATCAATATAGGTTCCTGAGCTTATGATCAGATTAAACATTCTAACATGGCTTTACTATTTCATTTTAGAATGACTCAAGGATAAATAAAAAAATGTTAAGAGATTTATTTTCTAACTAATCAATCTCTGCTTAACCTTCCACAGTCTTTCAGCTCTCTGTTTACCCAACATCTTAAAAGCAAATCAGCTTTTATTGATGCCATGGCAGATAAAATTATTTTTGTTCCAGAATTAATTTCTCCAACTGTACTGCTAATTATTCTCTAAAATTTCTCTCAAACAACTTATGTTGCTAATAATAGCTCATGGTCACAATTTTCCTTTATGAAAGATATACTCAACATTATTACTTTGTTATTTTTCATCAGTTTAATTAAAGAACATTTGACAAGATTAAACTTCAATTACTCATTGAAGTTTACTTGTCCTTAAGCTGCAATTTTTTTTAATGTAAGAAACAGTTTCACATTACAGTATTTTACTGGAGATAGGGATAGGATTACAGGGAGTATAGAAAAAGATTAGTGTTGGGGATTTGATCTTCTGTCAGATGCAAAGTCTTGTCAAACCAAGCAAGACAGTGCGGCTCTTCAAAAAGCGGACAGGAACAGTGGAGAGCAGGAAGCATTTAATAGTTTTTTCAAGCACTTGATCTGATTTTATGAAACAGCTCTATCTCCCCAAACTGTACACAGAAAAAAAATAATCTTACTTCAGCTTCAATGGAAAAGACTGCTGAAAGAAAACTTGTGAATAAATAATGAACAGAAATGTGCCGCTAGAGCTGGCTCAAGGCTTCTTCTGGCTAACGGCCATTTTCAGCAGTGATGCCAACCTTCACAGCAACCTCTTAACAGCTCCAGCCTGTTGTGGCCTCCCTGGCTTTGCAGGCAACTGGCACAAGAAACACGAGCAGTGGAATCTTTGTTTCCACCACCCACTAAGATCTGCTGGCCTGGGCAACTTCTGCTCTGCTTACATCTGCAGTCAGTCCTGAATTGCACGAAGATGTACTGATACAGCCAGCCATCACTCCATTTTTCTTGTTATCATATACAGATGCCTGTATAAAATTCTCCCACCCTCACCATAACCTGACATAGTCATGAGTCCAATGTAAAAATACAATAATGAAATTCAGAATAAAAAATACAGCAGATAAACTCCACAAGCGAATAAAAAGTTTGTTAACTATAAACAGATAATATAATCTTGGAGAAGATTATTCCAAGATCTTATTAAACAGCACCAAAAAAAAGACCACTGTACTTATGCACCAATATGGACTGTCGAGTTTTATGACTAAAAGCTTTTTAAAAATGAAACAAACAAAAATAAGATGAAATTTCTTTCTGTCACATACCTTCTCTTATATGAAGCATTTCAATACTGCAAAGGTTTTGTGTGATGGTTAAACAAAACCTACAAATATAGCTAGACATACAAAAATTTCTCAAATTTTTATACAAATGCAAATTCCTACTCTTCGTCATTTTTTAATAGCCTAAAAAAGAGAATACTTCCATGCTTTTTTTTTAAACCACATACTTTCAGTTTTCATGTTGAAATGATGGTTTTCTAGTTTGGACTTAGGTATTTAAAGTCTTTTTCCTATCAGTTGTTCTGCAATTGTAGCATCATTTATAAGCACTTGATTCCAAGATGTCAAATCCTGAAAAATACCTGAAAAGCACTAAAATAGTATCTAAAAGCCATATCAGCTGGTATCCAGTAAAGGGAAAGCAGCATTTCCCAGTTAACAATCACAGTGCTTTGACAGAAAATTACGAGTGTTAATCCAAAACAATACAGAAGCAGTAGTGGAGTTTCATGGATTATCATCTTTGTAATTGTCTCGAGTGGCATCTAGTGGGCATACTGTAACTTACATATTGAATGAAAAACATAGTGATTAGTTTTTGTCTTAAAAAACATTAGGAATTTAAATAGCATCTGTTAACAAAATCAGAATTTCACAAATTTTGAGGGACTGAATTTTGTTGAAATGATGACAGAGAAGATGAAGTAAACAAGGTGCATTTTTCAGTCAACAATTGGCACTGTGTATATAACTACACTTATACCAGTAAGAAATGTCTGAGTGAAGGGGTATTCAGAAATTCTAACTGCAGAAGATGAGCTACTGATGTGAGAGAGCTTCAGAAAAAAATAGCAGAAGTTTAGTATCACAGTAATGGACTAGATTAGTTTACCTGACAAATCTTGTGCATGTGAATGGTTCCTGTGCAAAGGCCTGTATTAATTAGGAATAGCCCCATTCTACAAATAAGCCTTCCAGCAATTATTTAAGTAGAAGCCCTGTCTGGCTACACAGAATGACGTACAGTGTATTCCTTGGCTAGAAATTTAATAAAGCTGCTACATGAAAGTTGAGAAATAACAGAGGAAATCAGAAAGTAGGAGATAAGTGCAGAGTCCTCCACTGTGCAAAAAAAGTAATAAAGTATCAAAACTGGAAGCTCTTCAGACTTCTACCAGGAGTTTGAAGTATAATCTTGTAGCTATATTGCTGTAAACTAGCCATCTAAGAAAAAACAGCAATGGTTGTACAAATATTTTGATTAATGTCTCCATTGCAATAAGAGAAAACTTCAAACACAGAGCTCAGGAATAATTCCTTTATTTTCTCCACTGGTTTTCAAACTTAAAAAAAAAAAAAAAAAAA
>VZRU01011503.1:12628-30624 GCA_013398155.1 Pedionomus torquatus
TGAGGCCCCTTCCCTGGAGATATTCAAGGTGAGGCTGGATGAGGCCCTGGGCAACCTGGTCTAGTTGGGGGTGTCCCTGCAACTGTGGGGAGGTCAGAGTAGATGATCTTTGGAGGTCCCTTCCGGCCTTGATGATTCTATGATTCTGTGATTCTATACCAGAAAGAATAACCAAGGTTGTGATACAGCTGAAGAAAGGAATATATCTGTTTAGACCACCTACACTAGTTGAAATATGATGTTTTCAATCTGTCCTAAATCACATGAAAGAAAAGGGTGGAGACCATTTTAAACTGTGCACATGCATGAACCTATACCAACACTTGTAAATCAATGCAACACTGCAGTTTTGGCTGAAATGGCTCCACTTCGTATGCAAACTAAATGAAAGGGTATTCTTTCATTTAGTTATTTTCCAGGGCAAATGGCAAAGTGCAAAGCAGACAGGAAGGTAAAGTATTTATACAGTAATAAACAGCTACTGTTCATTGAGGGGTTCTGAATGCCTCAACTATAGTCATGCTTCAGTTATGAAATTCATAAATAAATAGTGATGAATGCTTGATTAATTGATTATTTTCTCTCTCTGTTAATATGGATGCTGTAAATTTTATCATATCTGTTGCACCTTGGCTATAAAGACTGATTGTCTCATATTCCTCATTAATAATCATGCATGTTTAGCATGAAAAATATGTATTGCTTCAAAACCACAGGTCTCCTTGGGTAGGATGGAAGGGTATAATCTATGAACTGTTAAAACCAGGCTTTCCTTTGTGGGAAGGTACGGGTCATAATAATTGCAAGTACTTTGTCATGTTTAAGCCATCCCAGTAGGAGATAGCTGGGAAAACCACAAGCAACCACATGCACATACACAGACCAACTTATTAAATAGAGGTATTCTGAGGTGAAGCTTATGTTGTGCTATTTTTTTTCTTTTTTAGAAATCAGTATTTTGATCATAATTTATAACTTCTCTGGAGGAAAGTAAGAGACAGAGTCTAGTGATAAGAGAATTGTGTTTTGCATAGCATTTGAGTTGATTGAAAACTCTTGAAAGCTTTTCCAGTCAATTACAGTGAGGAATTCCTTTATTTTGAATATGAGAAATTCCTTTATGAGGAATCGGGGCTTGTTTCTGGACTGAGTTTCAGATTAGCCTCTGTAGAGTATTACAAGAGGACAGTAAACTCAGTCAAGGTGAAAATCTAGCAATAAAGACAAATTTGCTAGGAGAGCACACAAAAATACAGAGAAATGGAGTCTATGCCATTGGGTAGCATGTACTCCCTTTTATCTCCTTGCTTAGGATCCTTTTGACCCCAACAGACAGTTTCAACTAAGTTTGACTCTCTGAGTCTCATGGAGTTCCTAAATGTTTTATGAAAGTAGGCAGCTGGGCAAAGGGGACATTTTGGTTTTGTTTTGCCCTTTCTAAAAGCAAACATGCACTAACACTGATGCTTTTATTAAATCCACACAAGAGAGACAGAATCATTGCACGTGCAAAGCATAAGGTATAACATCATACAGAACTTGTTCTATTTACACTTATAAATGTTAACAAATCACCTAGCTTAACGTATAGGCCAGATTTTTCTCTCAATTTTACTATTTTTAGACCCAAGTAACATCTTTGACTTCAGAATGTATTCCCTAACTACACCAGTAAGAGGGAAGTCTTACTCAATACTTCAATTTACATATTTTACAGCTAAAGAAGAATACATACATTTTTATTTCATTACATCTTGTAGGAACTGCCAAACTTTAGAAACAGTGATACAGACTTTTAAAAAATCTGATAATGAGAAAAGCCTTATTCCAGACTTGGCCCCATTTTGTCAATGTCACTGAAACTTCTCTGTTTTATTCCTCAGACTAAGAAAACTGGTTTTGACATGCTAGTTGTAAAGAAAGTTAAATACCCCTCTGAGACTGGCAAAATTTCCCTCACATCCAACCATTTTATCCCTTCTCCAAGTCTCTTCTTGGTACAAGTCTATGTATCTTGGCCTCTTTGTCACTCCTTCTCACTTACTCTCTCACTCAGTCTGAAGTAACAGTGCAAGACTTTCTTTCCAAAAAAACTTTCTTTAGAGGATGAAATACAGAGTGGATTAGTGCTGAACAACCTCTGCAATCCTATAATTCCTTTGAAAAACTGACTTTTTTTTTTTTTCTCTTTTTACAATCATCTCTAATGTGATCTCAAGTCTCCTTCACATGAAATTTGGGTATAATGATTGAACAAGATTTTAACTTGCATTTGACTGGAAGGATTCATTCCCCTTAGTATCTTGCAATACTTTTCATAATTTACAAAAGTTGATATTCAAAGAAATGTTTTTGCATATTCTTTTTTGTGGAGTTCTACTTCACTTCTCCCAGCCCCCCAGTTAAAAAACACATGCAATTTCTCCTGCCTGGTACTCTTTGCAAAGGCCAGGATTTAAGTGAAATGATACATAAAAGTGTATTTAACTTGGTGTTTTTTTGTGGTTTGTGGTTTTGTGAGTTTTTTTGTTTGCTTGTTTGATTAAAAAAAAACCCCGACACTTTTATGTGTGTATTTGATTAAGCAAATATTTCATGGTCTCTCAGTAACCTCCCAGCCTGCTAACTCCTTTCACACACATGATTTCTTTATCAGTAGAAACCGATTATGTGGCAATGAAAAGGAGTAAGTCAATTTGAAGAGGACTTTTCATTTTGTTTGGACATCATGAAATATCTAAGAAGTGATAATAAAAGGATGGGTCAACTTTCATCATTATATAGTTCTCAGAAATTTTCCTTCTACTTTGTTTCATTTTTCTGTCAAGGTTTTGTAAGAAAACACACTTTAGATTTCACATGCTGAAAGAAGCCTAGCAAATAGCCACAGAAATACTTGGGCTATATGAATTATTTATTTTCTAAATCTTCATTTCCGTACTGTGTGGGACAGTTATACTTTTATTTGAACTATAATTTTAATTTTCTAAAGTTGAATGATTGTCAATGAAATTTTAATTTGGGTTTTTAGAATGGAAAATGTTTCTTCAGTTCTAAGGCAGCAATTTCTGGGTGAAGGAAGATTGAAAGTTTTCTAAGAACACTTGTGCATTCATACGAAAATGTTCTTTGCTGTGCTCACTTATTGTAACAGATTAACAAACAGACATGATGATGGACAACGAAAAGTAGCTTATTTGAATTATAATTTTACAAAAATTCTCTTCCTTAGGAGGAAATTTCAGTTGCTTTTACTATGAATATCCTGACATTCTGCTAAAGGAGCAGATTGAGATTGATAGCTTTTCTTTTCCCTAATATAGTGCTTTCTTCAGCTCACATTAAAAAAATTCTTAGATGCATGTGCCTCTAATACTTTTAAATTTAAAAAGTAATAATGGTAGCAAATCCTGGCTAGCCCAAATGCATCTGTTATTTAGGTTAGCTAGAAATTAGTCTGTCTTTACTCATATCTTAATGGAAACAGTGATTTAGAATTGTAGTAAACATCCAAAAGCTCATATTATGAAGTTTTTCTGAGGTTCTCACTAAAAAAATCAACAAACAGCATCGTTGAACAGTCTTTCATTTCATATTTAAGCAGTCTGCTGCAAATACATTAACCACATTTTTTCACAACAGCAGAAAAAGGATCAAAACAAAAGCCTTGATCAACATGATTTAAAACTATACATTCATAATTTATCATTAGATAGTGCTTGTGATCAATAATCTCATGGGGCTTCTGGTTTGGTTTTGGTTGTGTTTTTTTTTTTTTTTTTTTTAATTATTGTTCTGTCCCTATTACTAAATATTCATAGCGATGGGCGATTATTGACTGCCTAAACCATGTTTGAATCACTGCTTATGGACTCTCCCAGACCGCAGAAGTTGTGATTACTGGTTCTGTGGTCTGATTTTGAACAGATCAGATTTTGAACAGGCTTTTGACAGCTTTGATTTCATTTTTCAAAGTACAAAATCACTCTTCTTAGTTTAGTTGGTTTAGCAGATTGTTAATTGACTGATAAACAACAAGAAAAAGATGAAGCACAAAGGATACCATTAACTTTTATTTTGTTGCTAACAAATATTGCACTAAAATTAATATGTCTTCAGAAGGACTAAAAAACAAGAGGAAAAGAGTACTTAAAAAGCACAGAAATCTGTATGAAAATAAAAACACTTGAGATTCTTCAAGTAGTTTAATTCCATATCATTGAAAGAACCATAGAGTTGAAACAACAGGAGTTGCTGTAGAACGTCACTTAGGTATGATACTGAAGTGAAATAGTGAAAGGTAAAAGTTAATCTGGAAAGCTAACAAATTCAGTTTACAGTATCTTGCATGAAAATTACAATGGCTGCAAGTGAGCCAGGAAATGTCTGGAGTGTTGGATAATTGCTTAAACTCAAATTAAAAACAATGAGTCAACATACACCAATAGGTACATTTACCTGTCCCCTTATTTAGTAGTTTAATTACTCATACATGCTTCATATTGCTTGTTCTAAAAACAAGCAAGCTTGTTGGGATGTTGTTGCTCTTTAAGCCTAAACAGGGTCAGAAGTAATTGTTCTGGAGGTATCTGAAAATGGTAGAGAATAGTCTAAGAAAGAAGCACTTTCCTAAGGAATGAGTGATGGTGGTGATACTTAGCTATATGAGCACAGAAGCAACATTAGATTATCATTACCCAAAAATAACTGAACCACAAACCAGATTCTCTGTTTTATCCTCCTCCTAAATGCAGTCAAAGTTTCTCTTCCCTCTGGATAATTCTCCTGTTTCTGTCTGCTTGAGAGTCTGAATTTGGAAGGGAATACAGTTCTTTGGATTATTTCAGGGAGCAAGGTTTTTGGAGTGAGGGCTTCAGTCCATGCACGGTAGGCAGGGCATCTGTCTTGGACTCTTGCGCTGCATGGGTGCTATTACTAACCACCACATTGTGTTAGGCAGGGTGCATTGTGTTAGGGTACGTGTGCTAGCTGAAGCAGCCCAAATTATGCTGTATGCAATGAAAGTTCAAGACAGCCATCTTCAGATCTTTGACTCTTCTCTTAAGGTTCATTATTTGGCCAAACAGGATGGAGGGTATAGAGGAGGAAGCCAGAAACTGAGGAAAGTGTCCAAACTGAATAGAGAAGAGCCACCTCTTCTTCTCTGATGTGTACCTGCCACTCTTGACTGAGAGAATTTACAAGATTGCATTTGAAACAAATTATAATAGCCAAACTTTTTTATGAGAATCAAAATTTCCAGTGAGTTTGCAGTTAAGTTAGATTGCTAAATTAGGGGCAATAAGTGCTAGATGGGGTTATTTCACATTCTTGATTTGTATGTGTTGACATCGTAACTTTGTGAAAAACTGTGCAGATAATCTGCCCCATGAGAGATGGCTGCAAAATAATTGAGCAAATGAACATTTTGATGCATGATAATATGAGCCTATAAATCAGGAACCTTCACCATCTTTGATGATGTAAATAATCTAGGTACAATGTCTGTATCATAACTGTTTGCCAGTTGTGAATGATAACCAGCCAGGACTCAAGAAATAGACAGGCACTCCTGCACTGTATAAAGATGGTACAACATGGTTTAAATTATATATTTACTAAAATTAGGCTTTTTCTTCTATTTATGAAGTGGTTGTTACAAGATTGAGACTTTGAGTTGCTATTAATGCTATTTATTAACTCATAGACTCTATAGAAACAAGTGCAAGAGTCCTTGCTATGGCATCTTGACCACGTACTTTTCTCCAATAATCTTGCGCTGAAGAATTTTTAGTAAATAATTCAGCAAGGACCTCAGCCTGAAATTTGATCAGGGCCTTAGTGCATTACTGTTTTCTGAAGCAGATATGTGTAAAACTTTGAAGAGGAATATCAGGGTGAGTGCATGTAAACATTGTTACGTAATTCTGTAATACTGTGTATAATAAACATTTTCTGCAAGTCCTCCCTGCCTATAAACTCTTTTCCTTCTATTTTAATAGAAAAAAATATACTTAATACACATATTTTTAGAGGCTGAATAATTAGCTGTGCAGAAATTGTGGAATGAGGTACTGTGGAATATTCTCCATGGCTATAATCAGATATTGTTCCCAAGACAAAACCTTGTGAGTCAGTTGCCAAGAATAGGCTGAAAGAAACTCACACAAGAGGAAAAAAATTCAGTAAGACTGAGAATTTCCTGAGGACTGCCCTTGCTCTTTAGACACAGCTTCCATGTCTTACTGTTTGTTCTTTTGTGGCTTGAGTGCTTTCCTGTAAAAGAATAAGCATGTTCTGAAGATCTGGTTTCAAAACAAAGGTAGTGAAGCTGTATACTTTCAATGAAAATTTTCTTCTGAGCAAACCTCCTGTATGTAGGTAGAAGGAGCTTTTCTATTTCATTCTTTGTTGTGATATGAAAAAAACTGGGAAATATTATCTACAAACTGATGATCGGCTATGGTCAGAAGATTATGTGTCCCAATGAACACTTTTGAAAAGCATCCTCTGAGGTTATATAGGCTTGACAGGGTTTTGGAACACAGAGGTCACACAAACTTCAGAAACACAGTTTCATTATCTGAATGTCAGATCCTGAATTGGAAAAGGTGTCTCAAAGAAAACTATTTATTCCATAAAGGATTTTGTTTTCTCTCACTGAGCAAGGGATTTACCTTCTCTCCTCCATTCTTGTGCATCTGCTTACTTAATAAAAAGACAGAGGTCCTAGATTATTTTATAGAAGTTGAGAGGCACACTGTTAACATGCTAATCATAGCTTGTGTTTTCAAGCAATCACATGACAGATGTTCAACTGTTTAATGTACTTGAACTTTTATATCAGGCTAGTATTTGTTTGGTGAAAAATATGAAATTATGGCAGATTTAAAACATTTTAAAAAACATTTTTCCTCTCTATTCCAGGTAATGTAGGCAGAAGAAAATGAAGAGCAACCATAGGGCCAGATCAGTATGGAAGAAGACATTCTTCATGAGCTGACATTTTCCCTGTTGAACCTAGCTTGGCAAGGTATTCAGAGTTTGGACAGTAGCATATTAGCCGTTGCCAATATGGTCTTATTTTTTTTCATTTAAGAGAGTCCTTGATTCTCTGTGAAAGTTGCAGAATAAACAGTAAACTGCAAAGAGACTACAGATTTTATTATCTGCCAGATGATAGCTTGCATTCCAAGGTAACATAGACCCTCATTAAAGTGTATAAAGCTATGCTTTCTCCCGGCTTAGGTGTCAAAATATCATGTGTTTTATATCTTCTGTATGGACTCCAGGAACTGTGTGTAAGAAAGGTGGAATGGGCCACAGTTTCCCATCCTAACACAAAATGTGCTTCCTGCTTTAAATTTAAAAGGATGCAGCTTTTTCCTCACATTGCAAAGTATAACATGTTACTTACAAGTTAAGCATTTAAAAAATTCCTGTGGTTCATAAACAAAAATGTTTTATTAGCTTCTAACTAGTGTACAAGGGCATTTTTCTCTAACACAGTCACCCTTGGCCAATTCTAGTTACACTTACCCCATGCTAGCTTCTATCTTCATTTCCACTCCCTGTTTCTAATGACCCAGGCAACTCATCTGGCACATAGAGATCAAGCATCACCTGTTCTAGCTTCACAGAAAGGTAAAGGCCACAGGCTCCATTAAGAAATTATGTCAAGTGTAAGGTAGATTTATATCAAAGTAATCTGGTCACGTGGTAACCCTTGTTGCAGACACTGTCTGCAGGCAAGAATGTAGCAGAAGTTAGCCAAGAACAACTTTCTTTTTAGGGATAGAGCAATTTATATCTGTATAATAATGCCAGAGAAAATGACAGATTATTTTTAGTTTGGACTCAAACTGGCTTTGTGGAGCAGAATCCTGGGGAGATGCTGACAATATCCAGGTCATGGTTTTGATGCCAATTGCTGCATCTACAGACAGAATAAAATCTTTCCCTCTCTAAATGTTTGTAGTAAATATTTCTGTGTCTTTGTGTAAATTTGAAGAAACATCCACTAGATTGAAAGATATTATTTCTTCTTCTCCATTTGTAAAAATTCTAACCTAAAGAAATTTAACTGAATCATATAGAATATTATTTGATTTAATGTAATTTTACTGGTATGGATTAAAGATAATTTAAGTCAAAGTAACATGCCATTTAGTTTTGTGGTTTTGGGATGCAGTTCATAGACCCATATTCAGGCCAGATGCCTAACCCATTTTAAAATACTTTGCTTTTCTTTAGAATCAAGTATCCAAGCTTATAATATGGTTTTGATTCAGAAAAAAAGATCTCTGCTGTGAAGATTAACTGAAGTTCAAAGAATGAAGTCAAATTTAATGAGATTTATCAGGAGTAGAACCGTGCCTGTAAGCAAAAAGGAAAAATCTTTCTGTTGTGTGATCTGAAAGTTAAAATCCTTGATCCTGAGGAATTTTGAATTATTTAAAAATTTATTGTTTATACCAAATAAATGTTCTGTTTTGTTTTACTTAAGGTTTAGAGCAAAATCTTAGAGAAAAATAGAGCAAAATATGTTGTAGTAACCAGAGACTTAAAATACCATTTTGTTCCCTTTACTTTATCTAACTTTACCTATATATGCTCAAGCCAGAACATGTTTGAGGGAAAGAACTTAGAGGAACAATGCTGACATGAATTGGTCATTTAGTTCAAAAGTAGATAAAGGAATTTCATTGGGTGTTTCAAATAACTGACATCATATAAAGGGAAATGGAGTTAAGGTTAAGGATGTCTTCAGTGGGGCACAATTTACTTCAGTGATATGTATAGATTTCAACATCATTGGTGTTTAAAGAGATGCTTTGATAGATTGGTAGAAAGATAAAAATATTTATAAATAATTTGTTATTTGCCTCTGGATTTGCAATATTAAATTGTGAAATAAATATGATTTGAGTCAAGTTATCCCATCAATAAATGCATTTAATAGCATCCTATTAATTAATGAAAAAATATATTTACACATTTAAACATTTTTAACTGCTTTAGAGTACATCTGTTTTAAGATTTCCAACAAAATTATGGTTTCATTGTGTTTAGCATATAACATAAAATAAAAACCATCTTTAATCTTAAGAAAGCAGAATCTAAATGACAGCAACATAGGTAAAAAGCCCTTTGTGGCAATGAACAGGAAGACAATTAAGGTGGCTGATATGGATTATAAACTCATAAAATCTAGGTTGCTTAAAAGAAGGAATATTCAGTCTCCTCGTGATGTTTGTTAAAGACATATTTCTATAGTTAAGGATAGAAAATCTATAAATCACTATTAGAACATGAAGTGCACTCAGAAAACTTTATCTTATAAAAGCATCACAATCTATCAAGGAGGCCCTCTGTAAAATGTAGACTAACATTGCATAGAGTGATAAGTGCTTTGTTTTTCTGTTAGCATAAAGGGTACTTTACAGATAGATAACCCCCTCCATCACTGTTATTATTACCTATTTTATAGGACCATAGATATAAAATAAATAAAAGAAAACACGGGATCATATTGCTTTTTTAATAAAGATTTTAATGCTAATTTCCTGGAGTTTATCCACATAAAATGTGAATTAATTTTATGTATAGTTAAAATAATGTTTTTCCTCTTTATCTTTCACATCACCATAGTAATTTCTCATGTAATAATGTGAAATTTCTGTGGATGTTGAATATATTTAAATAATGTACTGAAATATGTTCTTGTGAGTTACTTGGTCTCTTTGAGCTTGCTCGCATTGCTTCACTACCCACACTGTTGACTTTCAGAACTATCTGAAATAAATGGTATTCAAGGATCAAAATGAGGCTGACAAATGAGAGCACGTGAAACTGGAAAGCAGATTTATGCAGAGAGTAGACTTAGCTACACAGGATGACAAATTTGAAGCTTAGCTAGCAGTGATGTGAACAGTTGATGTGAGCAATGTGTCCACCTTTCAGGTTTTTACATGTCATTTTTACTGTTATGAATACTCTAAATAAATCTCTTCAACGCAGTGGAAGCCCTGTTATCTGCCTGGCCTAATACTGATGATACAACCACCCCTGGCCCCAAAAAGCTTCTTGTGGTAAGGTAAGAAAAGGTAAGAAAGATGAGTAGGTTGCCTCTTGTGGACTGTAGTTCAATCACAAATTTTTCTTAGTAAAGATTCTTGGACTGTTTCTTATCATAGAATGGTTAGAGTTGGAAAGGACCTTAAAGATCATCGTGTTCCAACCCCCCTGCCAATTAGACAAGGTTGATCAAAGCCCCATCCATCTTGGCCTTGAACAATCCCAGGGTTGAGGCTTCCACAGCTTCCTTGGGCAACCTGCTCCAATGCTTCACCACCCTCACAGGAAAGAATTTCTTTCTGGTATTGACCCTAAATCTCCCCTCTTCCAATATAAAACTCCTTATCTTGTCACACCACCTCCTGACAAAGAGTCCCTCTCCAGCTCTCCTGTAGAATCCCTTCAGATACAGGAAGCCTGCAATAAGGTCTCCCCAGAGCCTTATCTTTTCTAGGCTGAACAGCCCCAACTCTCTCAGTCTGTCTTCATAGGAGAGGTGCTCCATCCCTCTGATCCTTTTTGCAGCACTCCTCTGGACCCTTTCCAACAGGTCCATGTCCTTTCTGTGTTTTGGACTCCAGAGCTGGACATAATATGCCAAGTGGGGTCTCATGAGTGCAGAGTAGAGGGGCAGAATCACCTCCCGTAACCTGCTGGTCATGCTTCTTTTGGAGCATCCCAGGATATGGTTGGCTTTCCGGATGGCCAGTGTGCACTGATTGCTCATGTTGAGCTTCTCATCCATGAGCAATCCTAAGTCCTTCTCCTCAGGGCTGCTCTCCCGCCATTCTCACCCAATCTGTGTTTGTGCTTGGGATTCCCATGTCCCAGGTGCAGGACCATGCACGTGACTTGGTTGAACTTCATGGGATTTGCACCAGCCCACCTCTCAAGCCTGTCCATATCCCTCTGGATGGCATCCCTTCCCTCCAATGTGTCTACCATGCCACTGAGCTTGGTGTCATTGGCAAACTTGCCGAGGGTGCACACTATCTCACTGTCCATGTTTCCAACAAAGGTGAAAAATAGTACTGGTCCCAGTACTGAACCCTGAGGAACACCACTTGTCACCAACTGCCACTTGGACATTGAGCCATTGACCTCAACCCTTTGAGTGTGGCCATCCATCCAGTTCCTTATCCACTGAGTGGTCCATCCATTGAATCCATAACTTTCCAATTTTGAGACTAGGATGTCATGTGGGACAGTGTCAAATGCTTTGCTTAAGTCCAGGTAAATGATGTCTGTTGTTCTGTCCTTGCCCACCAAGTCTGTGGCAGTATCGTAAAAGGCCACCAAATTTGTCTGGCAGGATTTGGTGAAGCCATGTTGGCTGTCTCCAATCTCCTTATTTTCCATGTGCCTTAGCAGAGATTCCAGGAGGATCTGCTCCATGATCTTGCCAGGCACAGAAGTGAGGCTGACTGTTTTATAGTTTCCTAGATCATCTTTTTTCCCTTTTTTTTTTTTCCTTTTTAAGACCTTCAGGAATTATGTTCAACACTGGCTTGTGTCATGTTAAATGTGACACCTTTGAAAAGAGGAAGTCCAGGACTGACTTTGTCTTTTGTTTTTTTTTCCAACACTTCCTCTTTCTTACTATGTGGCTGAGAAACAAATTGCTTTGTTTTTGTTTTTGTTTTTTTTTTTTTTTAATGTTGGTCCACATAGGCTCATAAAACATGGGTTTGTTTCTCAGGTCCACCTGTACGGAAGTTATTTCCTCATAGGCAGTTGGTATTGATGTGCTACAGGTGAAGAAGCTATCAGTTTAGTTTCTAATTGTGTTTCTTCATACTGCATATTGAAACCTCTTGCAAGTCATAAAACCAGGCATTACTCAGTAGTCTCTGAATTCCCAGGTCAGCTTCTAAATGACATGTTTATTTGTTAATTCCACCTATTAGACATCTTTGAGGTTGTTGGTGACACACTGTTTCTCCAGGAGAGACATGTGGACTCACTTTCCAAATCTACTGCTAAGCTCACCAACTTCTTCTGGCTTTGGGAGGAGGTTGTTTCACGTGGAATACAGCTCAGAATTTGAAGAGAAAAATTCACATCCTTCATGTTTCTTTAAATTTTTTGTCACATCTATGTCAAGGATAAATTCATAGTTGGGCATGTTCACAGCAATATGTAGAATATGAACTGCATAAAATTATAATGATGATCATGGATGTGGTGATGATTGCAGTAAAATACTGTGCTGAGGCAGGTTGCTGTGCCTGATATAAGACTCTCTGCTTGTGCAGGGACTGGGGTTAGCTGGTGGCTGCTTCTTATGATGCCTTTTGCTGCAACTTCCAGCATCTGTAGCCAGTCAGTGCCTTCCCTTCTGGTATGCTCACATGACTTTAGTGGGAAAATATGCTTTTGAATGAGGTCTAAACAGATGAAGATGAGGTCAATGTTTAAGAACTGCCACTCTAAAAGCAGATTTACACTTCTGTTGATCACTGTGTAAATATGACATACCATACAGCTGGACTCATTGACTGTGTATTAGTTCTGTCCTTGCTCTACTTGCTATAGACTTGTGACTGATTGTGATTTGGAAAAAAAAATTAAAGAAACCCAATTCCATTCTCATGTGTTGGGGAGGAACTCTTTTTGCTTGGTATCTAGCACTTTCTATTGTGCCAAAAAGTTTGCCAAAAGCTGTGCCTTCAAGCTGTATTTCCTACCATCTCTCATGGTCTTTGTGGTAAGTCACCTAGGTGTGTTGGAACATTCACAAACCAGGTCTTTCTAGCAGATTATCTGTTTGTCAAAAAAAATGTGTTCTTTCTGTAATTTTTCTTGAGTGTAAGGAAGTCTTTCCTGATTCTACATTATCATTTCTATTTCATATTTCATATGGACTGAATATACACAATTGTGTTTATTAGTTGAGCATAAAATCCAGCAAAAGATCTATCCAGTTATATGTATGTAGAAAATATTTTAAAAATTAAAATCTTAATAATGGTGATTTTCTGTCATGCTCAGATTACACAAATACTTAAATAATGTGTATTTAAACATCTGTTGGTAGTTGTACAAGTAACTTTCTATTCTCAAAGGCAAGAATCAGATCACTTTTTCTGTTATAATATCTAATCCTTGAAGAATTTAAATGTTTGATACTTACATTTACTTGCTATAAGCAGTCCCATTAGAAAATAACTCAGATGCCTTTTGCACCACTGAGGTTAAACATTAGATTAGAAACAGGAAATGACTGAAAAGAATAAAATGAAGAGGAGCTGGTGGAGAAGGGGAGAGGAGAGATGTGATAGCTGCTATATCACCTAGCTCTTCTGAATATCTGACCATATCAAAAACAATTCACATCCCTCAGAATTACTGATTCTCAGTAGGAATGGGAGTTGAGAGAATACTGTGAAGAAAAAGAGCGTTGACTTCAGGAATTAAATTCAGCTCTATATATTGTAACTACTAGTAGTGATTTACATCATCTATCTTCATCAGTCTTCAGGTGTTCAATCTGAGTTTGTGATTTAAAGTTTTTTGATAGGTCTTGGAAAGAAAGCAGAATCTTCAAAGAACTATTCATTTATCCTAAACTGGACATGTAGGAGAAATGGTAGTAATTGTCTACTGGACCTTCTCTTCTTAATTCCTTTTACTGTCAAAGAAATCCACATGACTATCTTCTACTAAATCCTTCACTTTTTAATGTGTAACACTCAATGGTCTTAAGCAAAGGTAAAGTAATTTTCAACATCTGGCAAATCTTTATGCTGCTCAGAATCTTTCTGCAGTGTCAGGACTATGAACAGAGCTATAAAAAATATTACAGATCTTCCATCTCTGTTGAGAATTTTCTGGCACTTTTTTGGTGGGCAGGGTCTAGTCACTGCTTAGATACAAACCCTATTTTTTGCAATTGCCAAGTGTTGTCTTCTTTGAATATAAGATAACTAAGTCAATCGTGTGGGGTTTTTGGTGTTTTTGTTGTTGTTGTTGTTGTTTGTTCCCCCACCTCCCCAAACCTCTCAAAGCCAAGTGGAGTATATACGATTTGGACTAGTGATAGGCATTTGAACAAAAAGTTTGATATTCTAGTCAGTCTTTTGCTTCCACAATAAACAACTGCTGGTTGCAACACATAACTGAGAAACAAACTGGAAGAAGCTGAAGTGATCTCTACTGGTTTCAGATAAGTTTGGGATTGCTTGTTCTATCAAAGTTCTTTATCATGCCGTATGGCTAAACTGCTTATATATTGTTTAATGTTAGGAAGAAAACCAGACTCCATACTCCAGCTGCATCCATTCACAGTGTGAGATATTCCATACATGTTTTGCAGAACCCACACATTGTATGTATTTTCTTCTCATTATATTGACAGTGATGACTCCAAAGCATCTTACTGTGCTCAAAGATATTTCACTAGTCACTGCTATATATTATACATAATGAACTAGAGTAGCAAGCCATTTACAGACAAAATCATCAGAGAAGTGCACCTTAGCAGACACTTACAGGAAAATCCTTCTTGTTGATGTCTACTAGTCTAAGAAAAAGTACCTCTGGGCCCAAATACACTGAAGAGAGAAGATAAGAAGTAAGATTAAGAAATGTAAGCTCTTAGCTCCCAGATAAATACCCGATCAGTTCAATGGTCACCTGGTCACCTTTTTATGTGCAGTAGCATATGAAGGTAATTTTGTAATTTGGTGCCAACAGTCAAAACACACATTTCTTATAGCAGACTGTAACTGGAATACAAAAGGGACAATCTCAGGGTGGTACCAAGAAAAATAATGCAGTGATGCGATGAAAATTATTAGCAGTAAATTGATTAAGTTTCCAAGAATCAGCTGTAGAATACCAACCCTTTTTATTCTCCTGCAGAATAAGAACTGCTCTAGAAAAAGCAAGGCAAATCAAGAGAGATCTTCTGAAAATCTCTGTCGTCTGAAAGCTACTATTTTAGATAGATAAAACCTTATAATGTGAGGTAAAAGATGTGTTCCTGATCTATCATTAACTTGCAGGAATTTAAGCAAATATAACTCTGTCCTCTTGTTTTCCCAGTAAAGCTGTTGATGCTTTTTCTCATATATAAGGACTTTAAGGGAGAGCTAATTGTTAGGTTAATTAGGTCCTGTTCCTTAGGGGGAGGTATGGGAGATTTTCCTGGTATTTATTTCTGAAAGTTTTATTTTTTATGGAAAAGAATGAAAGAAGTTGAAACAGGGTATTCTTTTTGGTTCATTTGTCCTTCCTGGCCCTCATTCATTATTAAAGGAACAGGATTGTGTAGTTTCTTGTGACTAGCATTTTCAATTTTCTTATGAAGAAGATGTTGAGCAAACTTAAAGCAACATATTGTAAGTGTAAACTTAATTTATTTTCTCACTACCGACAAGATTTAACAGTATCTTGTTCCTCTTTGTTCTCTTGAGCAACAAATAAGTAAATTCTATCCAAAGAAGAACTACAAGCTGAATGCATCAGTTTTATCTATAGTCTGCTACTTTGAAAGCAAAAGGAACTTTATTGCGATTACATTGATTTAGTTTTCAACGTCCAGTGAAGTGTCTGTAAAACACCCTAGCTGAGAAATAAAAGTAAAACAATTAAACCATATACTTAAATTCTATGGGCCTCTTTGTAACAGGGTAAAGTGCTGTCATACTAACTAATATACTGGTCTTTTGTAGTTCTTGAGCAACCTGTGTTAGCAAGTATAAGTGAAGTGCTCTCACTAAATTGCTTCCTTGTGAAGTTTCATCTTTTCTTCTCTCTCACAGATGTGTGGGAAGTGCTCAGGGCACCTGACATAGTTACATCTGCAGTGACAGAACTGAAAAAGCTGGAAGTAATACAAATTGTTCATAGTGCTCCTAAGCACTGCTGTGTTACAGCTGTGCCACCTCTAATTAGACATCTATCCTATGGCTGGAGTATGGCTACATGTATTATGCAAGCAGTGAGGGAAGAGGGTTGTTAGTGAAGAAAGATCCATCCATTCATTTTTAAAAGGGCCAGCAGCTGTAGATAATGAAAATATTCAGCCTGATGTCTGCTTAAAGACTTGTCAGGGAGTTCACCTTTCTCAACCTCCAGGAACACATGAAGAGTTGTGCTGCCCATGTGTTAAGAAACCAACAGAAATAACACAATAGGAGGAGAAGGAAAAAAGCAAATAGGCTAAAATAGCCCTGGGGAAAGTAATGCCATGTTATGTGTTAAAGTGAAATGTTTGTGCCAAGAAAGCAAGTCTCTAAGAGCAGCAGAGATGATTCTGAAGACAACATGAGTTTTTGGACCTGTAGCAGCCCAGTTTTACGTCTTACCTGAGAAGAAATTATTCATAATAGTGAGAAGATAGTTTGTTCTATGATATTAACTACTTCAATGGCCAACTGAGACTGTAATAAAATCTCAAACCACGACTCTGAATAAAAACTGAAAGCATGCCAAGTGACATGTCCTGTAGTGGAATTTATTCTGTGTGATTAGGTCTCCTATAGCGTATTTTAGCTCACAAGTTTTTGTGAGAGATAGCCTTTGTTATTACTGCCTTTGTGTTTATGTCTGTGTGCATAATAAGTCAATGGCTGTTGATGGATTTTTCTTTCTCTTACCATCTGAACTTAAATCCTGCTGTTTAGTCCCTGTGATTCTGGTATGTATTTCAGATTTCTATTTTTAGCCTGTGCTTTTGATTTTGCCTTTGTTACTTGACAGTAATAACTTTGAAGTAAATACTTTAAAATGTTTAAAAGAAGCATACAGTAGTATATAATTCTGGGGTCAGCTACCTCTTTTGGATTCTGCAAGAATTTCCCAAGGCATCGTGCCCTTGCCACCAAAATGTGCATGAAATGCCAGGAGCATCACCTCACTCTTCCTGGTAGCCAGTTGACAACCCTACCTCTGGTCCTTCTCTGTGGTAGGCTGTGAGCAATATTGATTGTTTCAACTTGTAAATATTTTCTATTTATGAAAAAAAAAATAAAAATATGGTGATGGAAAGTGTGAATCCAAGCTACTGATGGCTGAATCTTAGTCTTTATGCTGAATTTGTCTTGATGCTATATAATCCCTTTGTGACACGTCCTCTTGCTCTTTCTTAATATACGTATGATTATTTGTCACTCTACCTGGCAGATCAACCTGCAATCTCCAAAAGGGCCAGAGAGTACTATGAAGGTAACTAGTCCCCAGAACAATGTCCTTCTTTCCCAGATGCACATCTCAATAGCCCCTCCACTGAATTATTAGAAAATATGCATATGGTGAATAATATGTAAAGTATGTCATCTTTAAATTATTTACATCTTGGCACTGCCTGTGTCACAACCAATAGCATTGGATGGAATTGTAAACCCTTGGAAACTCAAAAGTTGACATATTTTCTTGCCCATCTTACTCCCCCCAACTTTCTTTGACATCCCACAGTAATGAAACAGGAGGGAACTTTTCAATTATAGTCCTGTAATCTGTATTGTGGCTGCCACTATTATTGTGTTACTGTCAAGAATAGCAGATGTCTTCCTGTAATTTGATAAATGTACCCAGTATGCTGAGCATGAGAAATTCAATAGCTGAATTGCTCTGCTCAGATAAACAAATGAGTGTGTACTGAGCATATACTCAAGAAACAGTTTATATGTATTGAAACACCCTAATATTCTATTAGTGGAAGGGGATTTTACTTAATATAATTAATTAATTAAAAGTAAATACCACAACAGTGAGTATATGAAGCCTTCAGTTTAATGCAACTTAGTAGATTTAGAGTTTGCTAAAGAATTCACCCTTTTAAAATTTAATTTACACATTCATGTTTTAATTTTTTTCTCTTTTTTAAAAGTATATTTAGATAAGCATATAGAAATCTCTGCTCAGATTTATGAATTCTTTTTCCATGGAATAATATTAAAGATGTGTGACTGGAA
>VZRU01011503.1:33228-60684 GCA_013398155.1 Pedionomus torquatus
GACACTGAAGTGCTGGAGCATGTCCAGAGGAAAGCTACCAAGCTGGTGAGGCGTCTAGAGAACAAGTCCTATGAGGAGAGGCTGAGGGAATTGAGCATATTTATCTTGGAGAAGAGGTGGCTGAGGGGAGACCTTATCATCCTGAAAGGATGTTTTTTAGAGAGGTGGCTATTGGCCTCTTCACCCAAGTGAATAATGACAAAACCAGAGAAAATGGTATGAAGTTGCAGTAGGGGAGGTTTAGATATTATGAAGTATTTACTGAGAGAGTGGTCAGGCACTGGAACAGCCTGCCCAGGGAGGTGGTGGAATCACCATCCCTGGACGTATTTAAGAAATGTCTAGATATGACACTTAAGGGCATGCTCTAGTGGCTGAGATGTAAGGGGTTTTTGTGTATGTATGGTTGGACTTGATGATCTCAGAGGTCCTTTCTAACCATGAAGATTCTGTTGTTCTGTGATTCTGTGAACAAATGGTTAATCTGAAGTGAATATGACTACTCACAGGCTTATATATTTTGTTAAATTGGAATTAAAACAAACTCAGTCTGAAAAACCTGTTTTTTCAGATGTTTGCCTTCAGTTGGTGCCTGAGACCATGTGCTTGTCATACCAAAAAAATGCACACTGCAGAGGACAGAATTAAGATGTCTAGTTAGAACCTGAAATCAGAACTGCTGCTTGAAATTGGATTGTGGGAGTGTGTCAGAATTTAATATGACACTAACAGTATTTTCATTTCATAATAAATACATTCATAGAAATGCTGACAGGGTTCTGCAGCTCAGACCCAGACTCTTCATTCCTTTTTCTGCCTTCCTTGAAAATTTCAGCTGCAGTTACGTGTTCATAGTGCTAATGCAACTTACAGGACTCTCTGGCTCAAGCGTGTGTTAGCAGTGTCAATAGGAGACAGCTGTGATAGCTGCTAGCAGCAAACTTGTCTTTGAAAAGATAGCAAGTAACCAGGCACTTTAATTACAGTTATCGACTCTTTGGTCATCTCTGTCCCATGTAAGACACTCCTGTTTTGCTAAGAGATTTCTGACCAGAAATAATGTTTTTTTTTTTTTCATCCCTTAAATACTAAGAACTGAGCTCCATGCTGCAGTTAAGAAGAGTAATTTCTGATTGTTTTCCTAAATAGCACTAGGTGGATTTTAACATACTAGCAAATCTCATTTTGATCCTTCTTGATTTTCATCGCTCTTCGATACTCTGACTTGTCATATTCTTCTGAAATATTTGAAGCTTGATACATATGCTTAGGGCACTTTTCTGACTTGTTTTCATTTGTATTTCCCTTAGCAGTGCCAGTTTGTCACTATAGCTCCAGATAAATGCTTCTTTTTTCCCCCCATGTTTGTTCTTAGAAATTACAGATCATTGTCCTCTGCACTACTGATGAGTTTTTTCAACATCTACACATTTACTTATTTTTTTTCTAAGGTCCATATCATGTGGTGTATCATGTCTATTGTTACTGGCAGATCTTTTTCCTGTCTCTTCTGTAGGCTTGAGTCAAGATGATGAAGGCTAAATGGCTCTGAAGGGAATGATTTGACAATAAACACCCATAAAACATATTTTTATTTTCCTGTGATAAATAAACCCTTTCCCCTCATAGCTATCACACAGACTGTTTCATTGTCCACAGCACATTGTTTTAGACTCAGACCTCTTTAGTGTTTTGACTGTTTTGACTGTTGGTGTTCTAAAAGACTGCAGTATTTTGGGATGTGATAAATGTAACTTTTGAATTGTTACATTTTATTGTTATATAATGGTGAACTATTTTGTGTTATACAACTAATATTTACCACTGAGAATAGCAGTAATTTACAACACAGTGGTACTTGCAGCCTTGTGTGAGACTGTGACCTTTTAACTTAGGTGGATGGTCCTATCCCAAAGGAGTTTTAAAATAAGACCTAAATACCTAAATAAACCTTAAATAATCTAGTCAAGGCAGGGACTTGAGAGGAAGGGATCAGAAACAAAGGTCCTGGTATTGCTGCTTTCTCACACCCATGTCTCAAAAGTAAATGGATATTTAAAGCTTTAACCTGAAATGAATCCACCTTTGCAACACTAGCTGAGGCAATCAGTGTTGGTATTCTAACTACTGAAGGATACTCAGTAGGAAACTGAAGGATACTACTGAGAGTGGTGGGTTGACTTTGGCTGGCCACCAGGTACTCATCAAGCCACTTTATCACTTCCCCTCCATCAGTCAGGACTGGTAGAAAATTCAATGAAAAGCTCATGTCTTGAAATAAGAACAGGGAGATTTCTTAACAATTACCATCATAGGCAAACAAGACAGCCTGTAAAAATTCATTGCCAGTTACTTGTGACAGGAGAGTGAGAAATAAAAATAAAGTAACCTTCCCCTTGGCCCAACATTCTTCCCAGGCTAAACTTCACTCCCAGCTCTTCTACTTCCTCCTCTTCAAGCGTGCAGGGGGACAGGGAACAGGGATCAATGTCAGTTTATACCACTTTATCTCTGCTGCTCCTTCCTTCTCACAGTGTTCCCATACTCCAATGAGGGGTTCCTCTCACAGGATACAATCCTTCAGGAGTTTCGTGAAAAAGGCAATTCTTTCTACGGGCTGTAGTTCTTCAAGAACAGTTCCAGTGTGTGTCCTTTCTAAAGGGTATAGTTCTTCAGAAATGGCCTACTCCATTGTAAGGAGTCATGTATGGGTCACAGCTCTGGCCAGGAGCCTGCTTCAGTGTGGGCTCTCCATCGGCCTGTGCAGCTTTCTTCAGGGTAGGTCTATCTGCTGCAACATGGGGTCCTTCTTCCTGTGCCACAGAAGGGATATCTACTCCACTTTAATCTTCTGTGGGCTGCACAGGGAATGTCCTGTTTTGAGGTGGGGTGAATCAATGACTACATAACCATGGTTTTCTCTGCAAGATGTACAGGAATGGCTGCTCCTCTGCCTGGAGCACCTCCTCCCCGTCCTTCTTCATTGACTTTGGTGTCTGCAGGGCTGTTTCTCTTTCATTTTCTCACTACTTTCTCACAGCTGTTTTGCAGCAGTTTTTACTCTTTCTTCAATATGTTTTCACAGAGGCATTACCAATGTTGCTGATGGGCTTAGCTTAGACCAGCAGTGGGTCTGTATTGGAGCTGGCTGGAACTGGCTCTGTCCCACACAGAGGGGGTGCATTTCTTGGTGTCTTTGCTCAGAAGCCAACCCTGCAATCCCCTTTCACTGACAAAACCTTGCCATGTAAACCAAATACACTGAAAGAAGGTGCATTTAAGAGATTTGGATCTACTTGCTGTTCATTCTTCAGCTATTCCATTGTGCTCCTACTGCTTCTGGACCTATATTGTAAATCAAATGAAAATTATCTGGATTAAAAATGGTGTTGCAATGATAGACTTGTACTTCTGCTATTAGATATTGACTTGAAAATTGTTCTTTGTGATAATATAACTTAGTAATTTCAAACCAATTTTACTGGGATGTGTGAAGTCTAGACGTAGTGGCAATGTTTCCTTTTCAGAACAAACTTATTAAGAACATTTCTTCTATTTTGCTGGAAAGGTTACATTAATTTTCTGTTAAATAGCTTAAGACCACTTGGCAGAAAAAACACTTTGTAGTTCTCAAACTTCATGCTTTCTGTGACCTTAATAATGTTGTGCAAAGAAGTCTGCTGATCCCACCTATTTGGCAAGAGGTATCTATCAACTCAGGTTATGACTTTAGGAATTTTGGATCACATGCCCTTTGTTAACAAATTTTAGGACAAAGTCTATACTGTCAAATACCTTGACGCTTTAAAAATAAGGATGTTATTTGGTTTAACTTGTAAGTACTTAATTTTTTATCTCTGTTAAGGAATAAGTGAGAGGCAGGGTTCCTGAATTTCTCCAGGAAAAAAAGGAAAACAGTAGAAATAATCCTGTGGCCATCATCTGGTACTGATAATATAATGAAAGATTTTCATGTTTCCTAGAATCATAGAATCATAGAATGATTAGAGTTGGAAGAGACCTTAAAGATCATTGAGTTCCAACCTCCCTGCCATAGGCAGAGACACCTCCCACTAGACCAGGTTGCTCAAAGCATCAAGCCTGGCCTTAAATAGTTCCAGGGTTGGGGCATCCACAACTTCCCTTGTCAACCTGTTCCAGTGTCTCGCCACCCTTACAGGAAAGAATTTCTTCCTAATATCCATTCTAAATCTCCCATCTTCCAGTTTAAAGCCATTACCCCTTGTCCTATCACTCCACTCCCTGACAAAGAGTCCCTCTCCTGCTCTCCTGCAGGCTCCCTTCAGATACTGGAAGGCTGCAAGAAGGTCTCCCCAGAGCCTTCTCTTTTCCAGGCTGAGCAGCTGCAGCTTTCTCAGTCTGTCCTCATAGGAAAGGTACTCCATCCTTCTAATCATCTTGGTGGCCCTCCGCTGGACCTGTTCTAACAGTTCTATGTCCTAGAAAACTATAGGTTCTCTGTCCTAGAAAACTATAGGAACCAGAAATTTGTAGTGACAGTGGGTTCCCCAAATACCTGCTGGAAAATATTGGATGCAGATTCTCCATTAAGATTTTGAAATGTATGGCACATGAGTTCCTTGAGAAGGACAAAATTTCTTGAAAAGCAACTGTTTTAATGAGAGGAAGAAGAAAACACAGACAATCTGAAAATGGAAGTTATCAACAATGTGGAAATATTCATATTTTCTGTTTTCTCCAGGGAAAGAGGTTGTGAGAATTGTAGAATAAGGATAAAAAAATTGAAAATTAATGACCTGATAAGTAGGGTCTCATGAAAAGTAAAATTAAACTGTAGAGTCATTGGGACCACAATGTGCTGCGGAAGATAAATTTAAATACCCAACAGCAATTTTCAAGTCCCCCCTTTTTAAGGTACATGGGAAATATAAAAAAGCACTTGTGAATATATGAGATCTGTATGCAACTGAATTTCAAAAATAACAACATCAAGGAAAAATAAATATGCCCATAGATGAGTTTAAAGAATGGTACATGCATACATGGATTTAAAGACTGGAAGGTAAGATATAATGTCCTTCTATTATGAAGAAGTAGAAAAAGCTATGAAAAATTACTGTAGCAACACTGAAAAGAAAGTCAGAGGAGATTAAAGTTAAGTGTCTAAAAGTGAATAAAAACCAATTCTGTAGATCCAAACACACGGGAACACTAATTGCCTTCTTTCTTTACATTGTTTTATAAAAATCGCTATTATTATGTATTATTTAACTAAAATAATGATAAAGAAAGAGATAGCACTGTTTAGAGTAAGGGAAATTAGGCTCAAGAACATGTAGAAAAGTCAAAGGTACTCTGCTGGTGGCCCCTAATAAAATTCCTGTTAGGGTACTGGTATAAGAAAGGAGCAGTTCTTCAGAAAAATAGATCGACCAGCACAGAACCAATAACTGAAAAGACTCTGATTCAGATTACTGAAGAAGCAATTTTTTGATGTCTACTAAGTCTTAAAAAAATCCACAGATGTGTTGTCATAAATGGATTCCCTTAAGCCCTTCTTTGATGAGACTGAAGTCTTAAGAAAGAAATAGAAAGAGTACTTTCGAAATAACATACACAAAGCTTTTTAAAATGATAAGGGAAATAGAAGTGTGACCCAGTGATGCGACATGTATAAAAATTGCATTTAGGGAATGAATGAGTCTTATTGAATTGTGTTTGAAGAAATACCAAGTAGGAACCTAAGCCTGCTTCTAATTTCATTAGCAAATCCAATGACAGAATGATTATATTTTTATCAAATTTTTGTTGATGATTCAATGGGGAAAAGTTGCAATATTTTGGAGGTAAATGTTAAAAATTAAAGATCTTGGCACACAAGCATGGCTGGTCAGACTTAAATTCAGTAGACAATTTTCAAAGAATGAGAAATAAAATAAAATAAGGAAACCTCAAAGGGGATATCTCTGTAAAGAGAATCCAAAGGCAAAATAAATATATGTTAAAAGCATGGTGATGCTGAAAAAACATCATATATTATTTTTGAGATATTGAGTTAAGAATGTTATTTAAGATACAAGAGAATTCTGTTTTAAAAGAAAGATATTATCTAAGTGTTGGTTCAGAAGGTTTCAAACAAATCTGAGAGTCTAGATGAGCATAACACAATGACATATTTCAATATGTTATTTCTATGCATTTCTTGTGTTTCTCTAAGTAAAAATAAACTGACCTCACTCCAAACACTTTCATGCTCATATGACTGATGAATGGTAGTGGTAGCTTTTGATAATAGAAACAAATCTATCTTCATTTATTTTGATACTCAGATTAGTGGTTACCACGTGTCACATAAAGTTTCCACAAATGAAGGGAAATCTCTTGAGTTTTAATGTATATAAGCATCACTACCTCTATTTAAAGTGGAAGACTTCAAAGGAAACATTTACATTTGAAAAAGACACAGCTTTCTCATTTCTCCATAGCAGATCACAATCTCAAGATAGGTATCATATGTAAAAAGATCACATACAAAAAAAAAATGTGGGTCATTCATATTTACAGAAACTCTGTTTTCCATGGCATACATCTTTCTTTTTATCACATCAGGCTGCCTTATTTAAACTTCTAGACCATGCTGGTCCTCTTAGTATCATATTAGTTTTTACACATTTACTTAGGTACTTTTTCCAGGAATTGAGAAAGGATATACTGAAATTAATGTCATCGTAAGCCATTATTGATTTTTGTTTAGTTTTCTGCAGTCTCCACTCCTTCACCTGCAGCCTCTCTGTTGTTTAATCTCCTATTTTACTTTTTATGTTACTTGTAAATTTAGTGTAAGCAATGATTGTCATAGCCTTGCTCCAATCACATAACTGAAGTTTGGAAATTTTCCACATAATTACTTCTGCAAAAAAAAATCTTTGCAAAGTTTTTCATATATATAAAGAGCAAATTAGAAGAGTGGAGTCTTTGTTTCAGTTATCATTGTTTCAGCTTTTAAATAAGCTGGTTTGGTATAAAACTATGCATCAGAAACAACAAAATACAGTTAAACAGGATGTTTTGCATATATTCCTATCTCAGTGATGTTTTTCAGACCATTATCTTTTGCTGCTTTGCATATCTGACAGCTTTTTTCCTATCCCTTTAATCACATGCTGTTTACTTGCCTGAGTCATAGATCTAACTTTATATTGCATCGCTCCTGTTCATGATTCCCTGATCAAGCCTGTTTGGTTCAGCTGGTGAAGCAAATCCAGGTTTTCTTTTTTATAATACATGCAGTCACTGACAGTTAACTCTGTTCTTTCTCATCGCTCTCTGAACTGCACTGATAAGAGCTTTCATGGTTCTGAAAGCACTACAAAGTCTCTTTCACTCACCAAACAACCTCTGGACTTTTGGAGCTATCCTGGGGGCCTAGGGACCTCTACTGTGCTCAAATCCCTGGGCAATGACAAAGTCAGGTTACATCTGTCACACATTTGTAGCAGATGATATTAATGTACTCCTTTGCACCAGTGCAGGAATACTTTAAAAGCTACCCTGTCACAGTTAAAGCTATCTCATCTTTGTTAGTGACTTTTTCATTCAACCTTTCTCACTCCTGCTATAATTGGACCAAATCAGTAACAGTAGCCTTCAGCCTTCTTGATCTTTGCAGAATAGTAGTGTTCAGCTGCCAATGAAAGACTTGCCATGGATTTATATAGAACTGTTAAAAACTTCTCCAAAAGGATGGAAAAGCATTATGCTAGAATAAACACCAAGCCCAGTACCTCTGGGTGTTCTCATATTTACTAGAAGTAATGATATAATTGTTAAAGTGCCAACTTAATGTGAAGAACATTATGCCTCATGGCATTTTTGTTAGTTTAGTAGATCTGATTAGTGTTTTGCAATGGCCAATTCTAGTGCCTTTTGGGCCTGTTATCAGAAAGAGATAAGCTCCAGAATTCAGTAATAAGGTATTATTATGGGTGTAAGACAAATGCTGTGTTGCACATTAGAATTCTAAGAAACACTTTTCTATAATACTTTAATATTCATACAAATACATATTCATACATAAAATTAATACAAATACTTTTAACACAGCATCCAACAATCATGTTCTGTTGTCCAGGTATACCTTGTGACTTTTTTGGCCATTGCTAAAAAAGTTCATTGGTTCATTGTTAAAACTGGGTGTTCACAAATATTTTGCACTGAATCCTTAGTACTAAACAGAACTCCCCAAACAGACCTCAGGGAATAGAAGTGAAGACAAAATTCCTGACTGGTGAATTCAAATAGAAAAACAGATGTTCCTCAAAACAGAAGGAAAAAATAAAAGCTCTTCTACTGTGTACTTTAATAAATTGTCTAGAAAAGGGAGTGGCAGACTGCTAGAAGGTTAGCAGAAGTGACCTAAAGAAATGTGTCTGCCTGCCCTCTGTTGATAATACTCACATGTTGATGAATGTGCTCTTGCAGGTGGAGCAGGTTAATTCCCACAGGCAGGCACAACCCCACAGCATCCTCGTTACTGTGCATGTATAACCACTTGTGTTAAATGAGTGCACTGTAGGTAGCGGTAAATGCAGAGTAATGAAAGAGAGTCTCTGCAAGCAATAAAGTAGGATAAAAATGAAATAAAAACAGCAATAAAACCTGTCCTTTTTAATAAAATTGATATGGTAGTAACAACTTTTATGGTTTAGATACATAATTTATGAGAATATACTGAAAATATCTGTATTAAACTTGCAGGTAAACAACAACTTGGTTGTCATTGTCAAATGCCATTTTATTTCTGAATTCTCCTTGTTTTAATTGTACTTTGGATTGTAAAAGACTCCACTACTCTGGAAGTGTGCTGGGTAGTTTCATTTAAAGCTCTCTTCTTAACTATTTTCTTTTGGGTAATGCCTGGTACTGCAAAAAGTAATGATCTTTTATATTGCTCTTTTAATATCTGTAATATAAACTAGTGTTAACACTGTTAGTTGTTACTGCGAATATAAGAAAAATGACAAAAAGATGACGAAGGGGTTAAAGGAAATTGAATGATAGAAGTGATAAGTTTTATCTGTTTTCAAGGCAAGAATTACTATCTTTCATGGTCCCTTTTTTGGACATACAATAACGTTAATAACAAAATGCAAGTAGTCTGTGTTTACATGGTAGCTATGGGAATAGATAACGTTGAAAAGCATCTGGAGACCCATGAACAAACACAAAAAACACACAGAATAATTTATGTCATTTAAATAAGACTCAGTTATGACACCTTTCTGTGTAATCATTATGTATATACTTAATTTTAGTATTTTTATTTTTTTTTTACTTTATATTATTTGCTCACATTTGGTGCATAGTCTTTGGTAACATTCATAGTCTGTTAAGCTGAAATAGACACAAAAAAGCCAAAGAAAATGTCTTTTACATTAATAGCTGTCTAGGTTCTATAATCTACAGTTATGTACTTTGTGGTAGATCATGATTTTTGAAAATGTAGGTAGGTACCCTATGTAGGGAAGGGCATATGCATATTTTATATCACTGGTAACTTTTGAAGCCAGTGAGTTAGGCATCTCAGAATACGTACTTATGAAGGGTAATACTCTCTATGCAATATTACAGAATCACAGAATGATATGGGGTTGGAAGGGATCTCTGATGATCATCAGTCCTACCACCCTGCCAGAGCATGGTCTCCCAGGAACTTGGCCAGGCCAGTTTTGAATGTCTCCAGAGATGGAGACTCCATCACCTCTCTGGACAGCCTGTTCTCTGGCCTGAGCTCTGCCACCCTCAAAATAAAGAAGTTCCTCTGTATCTATAGATGGAACTTCTTATGTACAAGTTTGTGCCCATTTCCTCCTGTCCTGTCACTGGGCATCACTGAAAAAAGACTGGCTCCTTCCTTCTGACACCCGCCCTTTAAGTATTTATAGGCATTGATCAGATCCCCCCTCAGACTTCTCCAAACTAAAAAGACCCATGTCCCTTAGCCTTTCCTTGTAAGAGAGATGCTCCAGGCCCCTTTTGTCTTCATGGTCCTCTGCCGTACCCTCTCCAGCAGTTCCCTGTCCTTCCTGAACTGGGGAGCCCAGAACTGAACATGTTACTCCAGATGGGGCCTTACCAGGGCAGAGTAGAGGGGCAGGATAACCTCCCTCGACTTGCTAGACACACCCTTTCTGATGCAGCCCATGATGCCATAGGTCTTCTTGGCCACAAGGGCACATTGGTGACTCATGGTCATCCTGTTGTCCACCAGGACTCCCAGGTCTTTTTCTGCAGAGCTGATCTCCAGCAGGTCAGCTGCCAATCTGTACTGGTGCAGGGGTTATTCCTCCACCGTGGGTCCAGGTGCAGGACCCTACACTTGCCCTTGCTGAATTTCATTAGGTTCTTCTCTGTCCAACTCTCCAGCCCATCCAAGTCTTGCTGGATGGCAGCACAGCCTTCTGATATGTCAGCTACCCTTCCCAGTTTTGTGTCATCAACAAACTTGCTGAGGGTACATTCCATCCCTTCATCCAGGTTATTGATGAAAACATGAACATTAGCCCTAGTACTGCCCCTTGAGGGATCCCACTTGTTACAGACCTCCAACTAGATTCTGTGCCACTGATCATAACCCTCTGAGCTCTGTCTTTCAGCCAGTTTTCAATCCACCTCACTGTCCATTCATCTAATCCACAATTCCTAAGCTTACCTATGAAGATGCTGTGGTTTTTTGCTGTGTCAGAGGCCCTGCTGAAGTCAAGGTAGACAACGTCCACTGCCCTCCCCTCACCTATTCATCCAGTCATGCCATCATAGGAAGCTATCAGGTTAGTCAGACACGATTTCCCCTTGGTGAATCCATGTTGACAACTTCTGATAGCTTTCTTTTCCTCCATATGCTTTGAGATGATGCCCAAAACAAACCACTCCAACGTCTTTCCAGGTATGGAGGTGAGGCTGATCAATCTGTAGTTTCCTGGGTCCTCCTTCTTCTTTTTGAAGACTGGGATGACATTGGCTTTCCTCCAATCCTTGGTAACCTCTCTTGCTCTCCAGGCTCTTTCAACAATGGTAGACAGCAGCTCAACAAAGACTTCTGCCAGCTCCCTCAGCGCTCACAGGTGCATCCCATCAGGACCCATGGACTTGTGGATATCCAGTGTACTTAACTGTTCTCTAATTTGTTTTTCCTCAGCCAAGGGGAATATTAAAGTTTCTTTTTTATTCTGTCAAATAGTATTTGCTCTAACTATCTTCTACTACTATTTCTAGAAAAAAACCCCAACATTATTACTTAACCTTAAATTGTCCAGAAATAGGAAGGTGAAAAAAGTTTGCACTATTGAGAGTCACATTGTAGTTTTACAAGCAGCAAAAATATTTGTAATCAGGACAGTATGTCTGATTAAAAAAAAATCTTGGATAGATGGCTGTTGTTTCTACTAATGTGCTTTGTCTTTCCTCAAAAAATATTCAGCATTTTCATTAAGGTGAGACAACTATCAACAAATACTTTTATACAGTTCTGACATTAAGAGTGTCCTTCACTGTANATTTTGATGAATATTCAGGCAGACTGTATGTGAGGCTGCAATAGAAGAAAATGGGATGTTGCAAAATGAAGACAAATATCAAGCAGCTGTTTATTCTATTTTTGTCTCTTTGTTGTGATCTTAAAACAGATCTGTTTTGTTGCTGGTAGATCATACTTAATTATTCCAGGCTTTCTCATTGAATTTTTTTCTAAAACAAATATTGAAAGCAACAAAGAATATAGCAAAAAAAAAATAAAAAATTATCTAGATGGATAATTTCACTGACACCTGCAGAGTAATACTAAGAGACCACTTGGTGATATATGTCTTACAGGTGATTTGCTGCTGTCACAGCTGTGCGGAAATTTTCTTTTATTAGTATGACATTGAAGTTCTTGCAAGCTCTCAAAGAATACAGATGGCACACTGAGTCCAGAATTGTTGTATTTTCAGTAACTGAGCATGCTGAGATGCTAGTGACATGATTATATGTAAAAAATTACAGCCTTACTTTAGAAGCACATCCTGATTTTAAAAATCAGGTTTTAATTTAAAAAACTGTCCAAAAGGTCTAATGTTGAAAAAAATTGAACAGCCAAACAAATAGAGATTACTGGCAGAAAACAATAACATTTTTACAAGGATGTACCTATGCAAGGAACATTCTGAGCAGAGTATTAAGGAACTGCAATCAGTTTGGGGGGGTTTTGAGATAGCTGTGTAAATTCTGCCCTCATAGTAAGACCTACTCTGAACAAAATCTTGAAAGGAATTTTGACTAGGTTGAGAGAAAATTAACAGCATTTAGGAATTCAAGAAGCAATTCCATTCTGTATTTTCCATTTTTATTATATCGTAATAACTTCTCAATAAAGGACCTACTACATCCTGACTGAGTCAGTCAGGAAAAGGAAAATCAAAAAGAGGTTTTTCTGCTGAAGCAGCAGACCAATTTGTAGCCCAAAAAAAGTAGTGCAAATGTTTCAGTAGAACTGATAGGGACAAGCAATATGTATTACTTTCTGTTTGATGAAGAAGTGTCATTGTGAAAATTATTTCTCAGGATTTTGACAGGGAAAGTGTTAGGTGAGAAAAATGTCTCATGTGTTTAACAAGAAAAATAAGCCAACAACTTTGATTTTGAAGTAAAAAAATGTAGGAAATACTCCCTATGTTACATTTCTTTCCTCCCACCTCTCTTTTATACTGGGACTTTGTAGCATAATGTGGTACTCTATAAGTTATTTAGTTTTATCAGTGCTGAGAAATTTTATTCTCATTTTGATAAATGCTGTTCTAGTCTTGGTAACCACCTTTAGTAAAAGCCTAGCACATGGGAAGTAGGATAAAGTAGACATATGGGATTTAAAAACATGTCAGGATCAGCAAGGAAATAACTCTTTCTTGCCCAGTTCCAGATTATCACAGAGCCAAATACTACTGTGAAGGAGTAGGGGGAAAGGGATAGGGTAAAAGATTAAAGAAACATTTCTTTTACTGGAGCCAACACAAAGGAGCAAATGAGCATGGACGTTTTAGCCCCAAATAATAAAGCCTGGCAAACATTCATTATAACAGAATAGTTTAAAGGAAAAGAGTTATTAATAACAGCAAAAATAAAGGTCACAGCAACAAACAAGGAATGTTTTAAAGTCAGTCCTAAGACATCATACACTTTCTTATCATATTTGAAGAAATAATAAAAATAGGAAAATTTGGCAATTACAGAAACAGCCATGTCAGGCTTTATGGAAGCATAAATCTCAGGGGTTTACAACATTCACTGAATTTCAAATGCCATAATTTAAGAATTTTTGAGAAGGGATGGTCCTTTTTTTCTGGAGCTCAAACTGTTTAATTTAAAGGTGGAGCAAAATAATTACTGACTACTTAGTCTTTCAAAATTCCAGATGACCAGTTTCTGATGTGTTAAAACATGTGCTTTATTTACTTCACTTGTATTTCTAAATGCTATATGGAGCTCTTTTTGCACTTGTTACTAGATGTCCCACTGCAAAGGGCAACCTCTAGCCTTTATGTACAATTTTAGTAAGAGAAGTCTATAGTTCAAGTTAAAAAGGTTTTGATTTTCCTCTTCATAAATATTACCCAGATTCCAGCCTCTGTTGGGCAGGCTAAGAAACATTTTCTTAGCTGCTGCTGACAATGTCAATAAACCTTTAAAATACTTTGCTACATTGCACTAAGAGTAGAAAATGAGCAAAAGGGGAGAGGTATATAGTACATGGACTACATTTTGCAAATTACTTTCTAAAATATCACTAAAGGTTATTTGCATAACTTATTCCATCAGAATTGGCACACCGTGCATTGTCATGAAGCCTGTGCTAAATAGAAATATGCATTTTAAAGTATTAGAGAATGTCTTACAGATTGTATTTTCGATTATTTTTCCATAGTTAATGTTTCTGTTAAAAAAGCATGTTTTAGAAGAAATATAAAAATAATTTCTATAAGCTTATCCTGCAAAATATCTATAATCTCCATAGAAACCAAGTGGAAAATTATGGAATGTCTTTTTTGTAGTAGCAAAAAAGGTAGTAAATTGAATGTAGAATAAGCAGATATGGCTGCTAATTTTTTTTTTAATTTTTCAAGATTTGCTGTAGAAAAAGAAAGACTTTTTTGAAAGAGCCATGGGTTTGGACATGTTGTTACTGAGAGAGATTCGTGTAGCTGTATCATATTTTATCTTTGCCTGGTTCTTTGGCTTTTTAATTTACTTACACAATTTTAATGTGAATAGGTTTAACGGACTTAGGCCATCAATAAATAAACAACTGAGTGTATAATTTTGCATAAAATTTCAAAGAATGGAATGATTAAGGTATTTTTTATTGTCTCTTATCACAAGGACCTGTCTGTTTCAGGCCTTTTCTCTCAGCTGGCCTTTCTCTCAAAGGTTATATCTCATTGAGCAGGGTTGAAGAATGGTCTGATGCTACAGACCTGGCTTAAATATTGTAATTTCTCACTTGTGAATTCTGGCTGCCAGGTCCCTCCCTGGTACTGCTGTCTATAGGGCCTTTCTAGGGGGGAGGTTAGGGAACTGATGGGATGGGTGTATCTCTTTGTTTACTCCTTTTCCATCCAGGGTGTTTTTCAGCTGTATTAACCCTAATGCTCTCTGATCATTAGGGTCCTGTAAAGAGCTGTATGGGAGAAATCAATAAGCAGAGAAGGTATTCTAATCATATGCTAAACCGGGAATGCTACCAAACATGGACTTTTACCATGAGATTTAACACACAGTAAGTAGCTGCAATCTTGATTACTGAATTTGTCACACAGGTACTTGACTGTGTCTAGAGATGGACATTGCAGACGCAGGTTTTCAAATGTCCACTAAGGTTAGGTGCTAGTCTTGAGAGAACTATGGCTTCTTTTTGCAGGTGTTAAATATTCATGGCTTTGGTCTCAGTTAGAGGCAACTTCAGCCACCGAAGGCTGAAAGCAGATGGTATTGCAAGTTCAGCAGCTAAACAGAGGCACAGAAAGTGAGTGAATGAATTTAAAAAAAGAGTCATGACTCACCACTTGCTATTCTTGTCAATGCTGAATAAAACAGTGCCCTTGAGCTCAAGAGTTGCTTTTATATTGTTTTTAAAAACATCAGACCCTCTTAGCGGTATATGTTTTCCTTTTTCATGAAAAACCATTGCCAAGTATAACTGATTTTCTGTTCTTTGTTTCTATTAGGTACTAAATATATTTTAAAAGAAATGAAGACTATGCCAGTTATTTCTTGACAATAATCTGCAAATTAAATCATACCTTGCTTGAAGTTACCTCAGGTTTGAGAATATAAAAACTTTTTGCAATAGTACTGACATCATGCTACACAGAGATTTATTTCAATTGCCTGTGTTCATGAACCCTTTGTAATATTAGAATTACACTGAAAATGTGCTTGGAAGACCAAACAAGTGATACTGCTTTTGTGACAAGTTCTGAGTGTATAATTCTTCAAAGACAAAATTAAAAATAGCTTTTAATACAGTGCCTGTAAAAATTATTTCCCATTACAGTATATGTGACCTCAACATCATTCTATTTGTGTCTTTGATTTTTTCCAAGATTACTGACAAGGTTCTGAATAACTCAAATTTACTCAAAGGAAAAAAGCTTTTCCTTTTTGTTTCTTAATCTAAGTCTCAGCAAGACTATTAAAACAAACGTGAAATGATGTCTCAAATGTCTTATGGGATTACTACAGCTAAAAATCAAATATCAAGATGGAGGCCTTTAAGCACTAATTCCTTGGTGAGCTTTTCACTGGTATTTAATTCTACATTGAGGTATTTGAGATGTCATGATACTTTAAGTATAATCAATTAACTCCATGTTATAGTTAGTTAAGAAGCATATTGATTTGAATTCCCAGAATAAGGCTACTAGAGAGACAGATTTAGAAACTGCCAGTCAATGCTTTATTTCTTGTTTGTTTTTTCCCCAGCATCAAGTAGTGTGACATAGTGTGATGATGCTTTGATATCCCAGGGTTTACTGTGCTCCTGCATATCAGTGATTGTGGCAATGAGCTGGAAAAGTGACAGACTGCAAGGTGGGATATTAGGTAAGAATGGTCTAATTTCTCTTCACCCAGCTGACTGAAGCTACGAAGACCTTAGATAATCTGAATTAGAATTTAAATTTATTTATTTTGAAGTTTGTTTTTTTCTTTTGTTTTTAAATAAAGCATGACCTGAGGTAAAGAGTGTACAACGATCTGCAATGAGCATTTATCATTTTTTCTTATTTCAAATCATGGCTATTTCATACCTTGAAATTGCTTTCCTCAATAAATATAAACTCTACTAGAATTCAGAATTAAAATTGTGATCTACTAAGTGGTATGATTTTTGTTTTTCAGAGAATGCAAGAAAACCCACTGAATTTGACAGGTAAGGTTCTTATTGTAATTTATTACTTCTTACGCCAACCAGCTCCTATCCTGAAGAAGATATAACCAAACATGTAATAAAAATTTTTAAAAAGCCCACAATTTCTTCCCATTCCATCCACCAGAAATCTTACATAAGTGAAAGCACAGAGTAAAAAAAGTGTCAAAAGAGTACAAATTTCAAAATCTCATATTTCTTTCTTAGAGACTAAGCAGGAAATAATAAAACCAGCCAAACTGGGCTAAACCAAAGGTTTACTTACCCCAGTCAGCAGTCTAGAACAGTGGCCATGAGGAGAAGACGTAAAAGCAGGTCATTAAGTGTCTGCAATGTGCTCCAGAACTCCACTATTTTAATCTCAGAAAATTTCCACAGCTAAATGTGGGTTCTGTCAATTTAATAATCAAATGCAGGTTACCTTTAGAAGAGTTCATCCAATTTCTCCTTATCTTTAGCATCCATAATTTTTTGTCCTTAACTTCTGTTCTTCATGTGTGAAGTACTGTTTTTTTTCGCTTGTTTTGAACCTAATTGCCAGTTGACATATCTTGATGCTCTGCTTATAGTTGTTGTGTTGACTGTCACTGCAAGCCTAGGGAGTTAAGAAGTAGATGCATAAATCTCCTCCTGTTCAGCTACAATTAAAAAGAGTCCCAACCCTTAAATGCTTTTAATTCAACCTTTCTTTCTGTTTAGTTTTGTTTTGCTTTGGGTTTCTTTTTAATGACAAGGTAAAAATTTTTAGCACAATAAAGCAAGCTGTTAAAGAAGCTTATGACTCACACAGCTGTTTTGCTGAGGAATTCAAGCATCAAGTTTATATAATTGGAAATAAATACAACACAGAAAATAGCATTTCCTTGATTTACATCCAATATAGTTGTGGATCAGGAACATTAAAAAAATGCTTCATGATTACAGGAAAAGTATTTTAAATTTAAATAAAAAACCACTGTTTGGCAATGTTACTGGATTTGTGATTTTACCAGGCAGTGAATTTTTCTTTTATCATGATTCCTTCAGCATCCTTACTTTCTTTTTAAAAGGTTTCTGAATGTAATCTTTCTTGAGTGTTTGCCAACTGAATATTACCCTCTGAGATCCTCATAAGCTTGGCCTAAGAGACAAATGAAGAACTCAGCAGTTTGTTTTATAGTCTTATGAACACACACTGCTTTTGACCTTTCAAATTGCTGGAGAAATCCACAATGCTGGAAAGATTCACAAACATTTCTAATTTCCCTTGGTCTAAAAGTAGTTCAACAACTTAAAAGTGTAAAGGAATAGAATCATAGACTCATAGAGTAGTTTTGGGTTGGAAGGGACCTTAAAGATCATCTAGTTCTGACCTCCCTGCCATGGGCAGGGCCACCTCAAAAGCCCTTCCAACCTGGCCTTGAACAATTCCAGTGGTGGGGCATCTGCAACTTCTCTGGGCAACCTGTGCCAGTGTCTCAACACTCTCATAGTGAAAAATTTCTTTCTAATATCTGATCTAAATCTTCGTTCTTTCAGTTTAAAATGATTACCCCTTGTCCTGTAATTACACTCCCTGATAAAATGTCCCTCCCCATCTTTTCTGTGAGCTCCCTTTAGGTACTATAAGGTCTCATTGGAGTCTTCTCTTCTCCATGCTGAATGACCCCAAATTTTACTTTGGCTCAATAGAAGAAAGAGTTCCCTTTCTATGCCTTTATACTTCTGGTATCTTCTCATAATACATTTCTAATCATGATATACAGACACCATATAATCAAAGGAGGTCTTCAGTGTACAGAAATGTGATTGAAACTGGCACAGTACACTGAAATAATGAACTTCATCCGGGGACATGAGGTAGTCTTGGTATTAGCTTACTCACAAAACCAAAAACAGGTTGGCAAAAAATGTTGACAAAAGTTCAGTTTTCCCATGGCAGATTTTGAGTAGTTGGAAACTACATTTGACCATAAAGAACAGACACCAGAAATTATTGATCGCTTCTGTTTACATGATTGTTGGCAATAAGGTCATTGTTTTTTCTCCTCTGCTATATTGAGATAGCTAATTAGGGAGAAAATGTTTGCACTGTAGATTTCTTATCTTTCTCACTGGTTTGGAATGATCATCCATATATTGTAATGATCATCAGTATTTCATACTATGTGTACATGGTGGATGATGGAAATATGAAGGGAGTCTGAAAGTTCTTTGAAAAAACTTAGTGATTCTAGGTTTTCCAGCTTTTATTTTTCTCTTTATGCAACCTGTGTTACTTTATATTTCCATGATACTATATTTTGTAGTAACAGTATAAACACAGTGACACTTGCAATTTTTTTTTTCCTTATTTTTGACATTAAATTATGGTTTCTTTAAAGAACATTTGGTGACTTTAGAACTATAACCCTTATCAAATCCAGGAAACTTTTACTCCAAAATGTGCACTAACAGTTTGCCACTTGTTTTGAAAACCATGCTTTACATGCCTCATTTTGCTTGGTAGAATAGATAACTTGAAAAATAACATCTTAAAATCTTCGGTATATTTCAGACCTGTCTAGGGAAAAACCTTCATGCCTGACAGATAGCCAGAATTTTTGCAGTGGTCATAGATTTTGCACCACTTCTTTTTAGTAGAGCACCTGAATTGACTGTTCCCAAGAGATAACAAAGGCAATTGCAGAAGTGGCCAAAAGAACAGCTTGTGGTCTATGTTCACACCATGCATGCAGAGCTGAACAATGCACAAGGCTTTGATGGATTTTTGTCTGTTTGTGACAGCTCTTTTGGGATTAGAAAGATGATGATATAATGCAAATTCAGTTATTATCTGATGTATACCTGATGTTCCCTTAGGTGTATCCCACTGTGTATAATGATTGTCAGTATTAACTGTTTTCAGGAAGTTGCCAGAGAGCATCTAAAACTGTTTTCTGTGTAACAGCATGATATACAGACTGTAAATAACTCCACTACAAAAGAGAATAACAGATATGATTAATAATGAACAGAAATACTCAAGGAAATTTTGAATTCTATGATAGAAAGAAATTATATTTAGGAATTATATTCTCTATTTGTATTTCTGAAGGAATGAATAAATCTAAGAATCAAATAAAGGTGGCCGTGTGAGGCTTTTCATTTGTAGAGCAGAAGGGGTATACCTGAAACAATCATTGACAAGCTAGTTGACTACAAATTTTCATGGCTTTGCAGTGGTGTGGGTCTAGATGTGATAAGTACAATTATTCGGATGTAAATAATTGACACAGAAATTAAGCCACAAATAATAACTCCGGCCAAATAATAACAAAAGCATATATGTTTGTATCATTCTGTTGCAAGCTGTTTCCCTTATCTTATTCTTTCAAAGACAATTACAAAACCGATGATGATGGTCTCTATTGGCGATGCTTTATTTAAAGCTCTATTTACTACGACATTGAGTGATATCTTAAATTGGGATCAGTCTTGCAAATAAATGTATCAATACCATGCCTTTAGTTTTTATTTATCATCAGAATCTGCTAGTATCAATACTTTTTTATTACTACAACTCAGTATTTCACATCTTACTACTTCAAACTTGTATGAAGAATCTCGTCAGTAAATACATAAATGTTGTATCTTTAAATTGCATTAATATTTCAGAATGAGTCTAGATTGAATATGATAGTGAACATCTTAATTATTATTTGCATCTTGTTGATTAAGAAAATGGTAGCCATATATTCATGGGAGCAAAGTATCAGTGTATATATCTGAGGAAAGACTAACATATAACTGTTATATTTGGTGCTGATAATGTGGGTTTTTGTTGCTATGAAAATGGAACATTGCAGAAGCTGTTTAATCTACTAGTACTTTGAAAAAACTTCTCATCCTGATTTCACTTGAATAAAATTGTTCACAGTGTTAACATCCTATAAATTTTCTATGTTCAGACATTTGCAGAATCAAATGCTATTAACAGACATATCTGCATCTCGTCCAAATTGCTGTAAAACCCTAGTTGTATTTATATTTAATACAGGAAACAGTAATGTCAGCTGTAATGCACATATAAAACAATAAGCCAAATTGTACTTCGAATAGTTCATATATGTCACCTTTATCCAAAAATATGTTTACATAAATCTTTGAGAAGAAGACTGTTGGAGTAAAAACAATGCAGACTTTAAAAAAATACAATCTAAGTATTTTAAAGAGATATAAAGAATAGTGTGTTTGGCTTAATTTTCAGTGATAATTGTAAAAATAATCAATGAAAGGATTTCAGAGTATGACATAACAATAACAAAAGACTTTTTAAGATTTCCAAAACATTCAAGTCTCAGAAATTTAGAAAATATGTTAAATTGTGAAAAGGGGAATAACTCAACAAAATGTTACTCTTTGATAAATCTTTGGAGAGAGACGAGAGGGACAGGTGAAAAAAAAACAACTCAAGGGGCAATGAGAAGGCTATGTTAAATCAAATTTTACTGTGGACTCTTAAGTTCTCTTTCCACTGCTGAGAGAGATACAAAATGTAGACTTTTTGTATTTTACATATTTACCAAAAAAAAATGTGTTATGTACAACTTTTTCAAAGACTTATAGTGTCTCTTATAGTGTCTCTATAATATAGTGTCTCACTATATAGTGTCCCCAGTAGGGCAATTTTGTTTCAATACTGAAAACAATGCCTTTCTGATGGAGTATTCAAAATTTAATCTAATAACAAGGCTGTTTTACAATAGACTATATTGATTCCATAAGCAATGAAGCTGTTCTAGTAGAAATACAGATAAAATCTAGGTCTTTGCATATGTACAATGTTCATCTTTTATCTCTAGACCAAAGTGAAATATTCTCTATGCTTTTACAGGAGATGTTGATGTTAGATCATGTATATAATATATTTTTTGGATATATGGGATATGGAGGAACGTGGTCTTACTAATATTTATTTTAGTTGTGTCATACAAAAGGCTGTGCTGCCTCTGTTTCCAATAATGCACAGTATCTAAAGCTCAGAAAAGGGAACAAAATAGTGAAAATATCATGTGTCTTGGTTTAAAAATTGTATTTTATATAAAAATGTCATTTTATGCTAGACATTGACATCATAATAAAAATGGAAAGTTGATAAGAAAGACACTTAATTTTTATCTTAATATAATGTGCAAGGTGCAATTCACTAGCTTATCCTCTGGTATATTCTTACTGCTAATCAATGAGTCAATGGTTGTTTCCAAACCATTAAGTCTGATGATGAAGAAGAAATCCATGCTCTGTGATTTGGCCTGGTCTCTTTCTGATCCATGTTTTAATCTTGGCTTCCATGACAGTCTGTGCCAAAGAGCTCCCCAGTTCAATTTCTGCAAAGCGTACCAGTATAGAATGGTTCAAACTGCTGGCTAGCACTTGTATCAAGTTTTGATTTGCTGTCAGATAACCTCTAACAGAGGTGCACATAGCATAGATTATTATTTGTAATTACAGAGAAGAAAAAGAAGGAATCCCAAAGTGCTAAATGTGATTCCCTGTTTCAGGCCTGTGTTTCCTTCTGGGTCCAGCCCTATTTAGATCACCATGGACTTAGGTGTGGTCTAAAAATCTATTAGTGGATAAAGCTACTTCACTTGTGAGAGTCCATAGGTAGGATATAGAGGTCAGACATGCCAGACATAAACCAAAGGATTCCTAATCTTTAGGTATTTAGTACTTCCTTGTCCCTTTAGGCTGAATTGGACAAAGTAAAAGCTCAGTTCTTAGATCATAAGCATTGAAATACCACATTTTAAACACTATGGTTTAGATCTGGGGTATTTGCCTGTATTTGCAAACTTAATAGAAACCAGTATTGGCAGTGTAATTTCACTGGAAAAAACAAACAAACAAACAAAAAACAAACAAAAAACCTCACCACCTAAAACCCNAAGAAATTAAATTCAGGGGACATGAATCCTCACTCCTGCATGCAGATATTTTTAAAACATGCAAATGCTGAAGACTAGGGAAATTCTGCATGATTGCAGACTCTGACTGTAGTTGTAAAAAACTCTTAAAAAGCTGTAAACCAAAACACTATATTCACTATTGTGTCCTATTTCCAGGAGATTAAGAACTGATCCTTGCAGAGATTAGGTCTGGAGTCATATGTGTTTACCATGTAGGTTAATACCTAGACATTGTATCACTAGGTTTATACCTGTGTAAGACTTCGGATATTACCAAGGACAGCATCTGAATTTAGAATCTAATTTAGTTCCTTGATATTGGAAGTTGAAGTTGCAGCATTGTGACAGTTTGCTGATGTGGAGGGTGGGTTCAGGAAATTTCAAACTCTAAAGCTGAGAATGAAGCCATAAACCAGTAACATACAATATTTAAATTAATATCATTTAAATTAATATCATTTGAATAGCTAGCCTTAGCAGCATTTTATAAAAGTTTTGAGTGATACAGTTCAGATTATTATGCAGACCAATAATTTTTTGGACGTGCACTCTCCAAAACATCTGTCAAAGAAAGCCGAATGTGCTTTTGGAATTAGCAGTCAGAGCCGACAGGACATCAGTGAAACCCTTAATCATTTCCTTACATAACCCAGCAGGATTATCATGTGGACAGACAATTACATTCACTTGAACCTGGGTCATGCCAGGGCTTAAATGGAAATGTGATTACTTACATGCACAAGATGTACTGTAAAGCCAAGTTTAAGCAATTCCCCATGTACAATATTGCCAGTGAAGGCTGTTGAATAGCTAGCTTGATTTACTTTATCATCAGATAAAGTCCATTATCAAATGAGGACTGAAAATATGAGTTACTGTGTGCTTGGTTGGTGGTTGCATGATCTTGTCAATATAAAGCTCTCATAAGAGCTGTTGGCTAACCATCAGAGAATACGAAGTATTTTTTAAGGTGTTCTAAATATGTTTTTTTTTTATTCTTAGCATGTGAGACAGATACTGCATTCTGAAGATGGTGGAAAAAGAGTGTATGGGAGAAGTAGCCTGTGGGGAGACCTCCTAAAGAAGTTCTTGCAAGTCTTACCCCAGGTTAAGGCCTGAAGTTTTCAGAGGTGAGGGGAGATAAAAGTCAAGAAGTACAAGAGGAACTGGAGGTGGTGGGACTCCTAGAGCAGACCTTAGTAATTTTGTTTTGCCGTTGTTGTGTGTATGAGGGTTCAAAGGGCCTCTTAAATTAACACCACTTGGAATGTCAAAAATTCAGGTGCATGCAGCAGAGATTGTCCTGCAGAGAATATACAAAATACAGTTTAGCATCTTTTTCACTGTGCATTTATATCTTATATCCTCTATAAAGCTTTTCTGTTTCATAACTAACCAATTAACTCAGGTATTTATGAAGATTTAGTGGGCAGAGTGCAATTACCACCCATGAGAGGATTTAGGAAGTACTCATACTACAATTAATGAATTGTAGGAATTTGTCTTCCCTCTAGTCTTTTGGAGAATAGGGTGAGAAAACTGTTGTTTTCTTTCCTTAACAAGGATAGGATTTTTCACGGATACTCAGTCTTTGAGTGAAGCACCATGCGAATTAAGTGTTTGGTTAGTGCTACAGGTAGGAGAAAAGAGTGAGACAATATTAACAGTTAAAGCTGCAGAAGATGCATTGTATCTCTTTGTCACGGCAATCCTTGCATAGTTACAAACAACTACAGTTTGAAGAAGAAACCTTTAAGCAAATGTGGCCAGAGCATTGGCAGGTGTGGTTGATCCCTGGCTTAGTCCAATTTTGGTAGCTGAATGCTCCCCTGGCAACGTGGAGGACAGGAGGCAAGAAGTCAGTGATTCCTCCTACCCTTAGGCTCTGCTCTGCCTGGCCTTGCTCCTGCTCCTCATCAGCACACTCAAACCTATAGCACATAAGCAACAGATCACCTGCTAAGTAATCACATTAAGTTATGCCAGAAAATCATAAAAATGAAGGGTGAATGCCACAAATACAACAAGAATTTAAGTGTAATCTGTACACCCTTTCAGGCTGCGCACCAGGAACCCTGCTCCAGGGCTTCCTGTGGCACCTGTCCCCAGCCCTGCCCTGTGCACATTCCTGCCACCACTATAGGGCTGTGTACTGAGCAATCTGCTACCAGGGTGTGGGGTACTGGAGTACCCCTTGCAGAGAGGGGTGTCTGGGACTGGGCCTCACTGGGGGATTGGATGCTGGGGCTCAGGACCCACTGTCAGGAGACCATCCTGGGGCTGATCCTGAGCCAGTTCCCCTAAGTGGCCTGATCCTGACCCAAGCCATGAGCTGACAGCCTGGCCCAGCCCATCCATCCATATACTCCTATGCCCTGGTACAGCCATCAGTGAGCTCCTGTCTGTCACCACCAGGTATAGATTGACAAGACATTGAAACGGGAACAGCACAGCATTGCAGAAAAAAACCACCTAGTAAGATGCAGGAATGAACAAGAAGGAATTCTTCCATCACTTGATAGAATGGTAGACAGACTAGTTCAGGTTGGAAGGAACCCTAAAGATCATAAAGTTCCAACCCCCCTGCCATGGGCAGGGACACCTTCCACTAGATCAGGTTACTCAAAGCCCCATCCAGCCTGGTCTTGAACCCTCTCAGGGACAGAGCATCCACAACTTCTCTGGGAAACTTGTTCCAGTGTCTCATCATACTCAGAGTGAAGAATTTCTTCCTAATATCTAACCTAAATCTCCCTTCCTTCAGTTTAAAACCATTACTCTTTATCCTATCACTCCACACCCTGAGAGTCCCTCCGCATCTCACCTGTTGGCCCCCTTTAGGTATTGGAAAGCTGCTTTAAGCTTTCCCCGGAGCCTTTTCTTCTCCAGGCTGAACAATGCCTGGACGCTCAGCCTGTCTTCATAGGAGACATTCTCCAGCCCTCTGATTAGGTTTTGGCCATCTGCTGGACCTGTTCCAACAGGTCCATGTCTTTCCTGTGCTGAGGACTCCAGACCTGGATGCAGTACTCCAGGTGGGAAGTATTTTAGTTGGCATTTTAAAATTTTATACTTTTAAATCTTGGAGTTTGGTCTGCATCTTTGCAGAATTTTCCAGCAAAGGTTATTCTGACATGCTGGATGGTTTGTATATTCTCTGGTGTTTTTCCTCTCCAGCTGGCATATAAACCTCTTCATTACAATATCTGAGTGTCCCAGTTTAGATTTACCCAAGCAAGATTTGTGGTTACACCAGCAAAAACTATTTTGTTCACAAGTTGAGCTTACTAGTGAGATTTTTTTCTGGGCTTTATCCTCAAAGTTTTATTTTTCACAGATTTAGCCCATTACTTATAATTATACACTTCTAACTGCCTAAAATAATCTTTGTCCTTGAGTCTATTCCTTCAACTACTTAATCATGTTTTGCACAGCTGGGATGTAATTAAGTTATCTGTTTTGTTACTTTAACTCTCCTTATACATCTTATTATCCTTCATTATTTTCATTCCATGGAAGGAATAGTGATGGTGATTTAAGTAACAGAAGCTTAAACATTTCCTTGAACACCTCAATATTGTGTTTTAAGTGCAGATGCTTGCTCAAACTCTGAGTTTTTGAAACCAGCAATTGAATCAGATATGCCCGTGAATTCATTCAGCCTGTGTTTGCCAAATGATTTGCGGTCTCAGATTGCAACACAATATGAAGTTTGCAGAGACATGTGCTGTGGATTGCCTCCTGCATGTAGGACCCATTACAGTGCTAAGGTTTTTCAGCATGGTCCGCCCTTCAGCCCTTGCAAACCAATAAAAGTCATTTTGTCTCTGATACGCTGTTATTCTCCAGGAACGAATTTCAAAGACAGAATCCCCTAATGTATTTGTTTCCCTCTGAGTGTTTATAGTGTCAGTAGCTAACCTAAGCCACTGATTTTATATCCATAACAACAGCAGAATATCCAATATGCTTATTGGATTTGAAATCAGATTTCTTTTTTCACCCCATCGTTATAGATGAGTAATTCCTTACTCTGCTTTTCTCATGTTTATATGAGCATCAGTTTGCTAGCGAGTAACCCAAAATTTACCTACAACAGCTAGGGAAAATAATGTACTTTATAAACATAACAGCTTTCCCTCCCAGGCAGTAAAATGCCTATAATTTTGACATAAAGCTTTATTGAAATTACTAGGGGGATATGTATATTGAGTCACTAGGATAAGCACCAAGGTGTTACATCGCCTCAGTGTAAGAGGAGTAGCAGATTGCAAGAGAAACAGACCCAGTTACATTTTTTCTTGTTTTCCTGTTCCCCTCAACCTAAGAGATGAACTGCAGTTTGGATCCAAGAGCAGAAGCGTTTACATTAACTAAGAACTAAAGAACTCCTGTTGGCTTTATTGCTACCAATTAAAAAGCTAAATATCCTTTCAAGCAACAGTAAGAGTTCATTCAAACAATAAGGATGTAATTATACATGTATTTCAGAGGTAATTTTGTATAAATGAGTTAGCAACTTTGCTTATCTCTTGCATTCCTACTAAATTTCAGCGTGTTCTTTGAACAATCAATATTTAATTAACCAGCAATCAAGACACTTTTTAAAATGCAAATTAAAGACTTATTTGAGATTTACTCTGATGTTGGAAAGTGAATGGAACTGTTTAAAATGTATGTGCATTTCCCAACTATTATATAGACAACAATTCACAAGGTACAAACAGGGACTTAGCTGAAATTTAAAGAAAGGGAGTTAGAAGACAGAGAGAAGAGGTCAAAAAGGAGCAGGCAGTTTAAGTTAACAAAAGTAGAGAAATGAGTCCTACTGAGATTGAAGCTAGTAGACAAAGTAAGACCAAGAAGTCATAGCATAGCAGCTGCTGCCAAATAGTCACTACAATGACGGAGAGGAATTGTTCTGTACCTGTAAACTGAAACAGTTGTGTTGGGTTTTATTTGCTTGTTTTTCTTCTTGTACCACTGAACCACACACATTTCTGGTAGAAAAGGTAAGTTTTGATACCTCATAGATATGAATTGTGCTCCAAACACCACCTGGTTTGACTTTGTGCAGTTGAAATT
>VZRU01011503.1:68655-99834 GCA_013398155.1 Pedionomus torquatus
TAAGCAGTTTCTTCTAAGCAAACCAGTTCTAAGTACTCCCCTGCAGAAAGACGGGGTGCTCTGCTGGGGATTTGTAAGTCTCTGGTAGCATCCACCAAACAGTTATCTGTTAATCTCCCTTGGCTCCTTTGTCTCACCAGCAACTACTTTGTGGTGGATGAGCCAACTGTCCCCAGAAACACTGTGGACTGTTATGCCTAACTTGCCTTTAAGGGATTTCTACCAGGTGCATGTAGCAAATATACCTGAGTTTTTGGATCTGACCTATGCATCTCTCTTATTTTGACTGCATCTACCTGTTGTTGCTCTACACCATCCTCTTTCTGGATCCTAATTCATGTGTCTGAACTCTTAGTATTTGACTGCCAGTGTGACTTTGCCTGGTTGCAGGCTATTAATTTTGAATGTGAAATTACTGTGGCTTGAACTTGGTGGTTTCCCTGCCTAGCTCTTGGTGGTTTCCCTGCCTAGCTCCTTAGACTATCATTTTTCTTCCCATTATTGATACACCAATGTATTCTGGCATGCTATATTCCTCTGAGCTAGCTCTAATTATTAGAAATTATGACTGATATCCTGGATGGAATTCCCTGATGAGCATTTGTCTTTAAATTTAACCAAGAATTACTTGTCAGCTGTTAGCCCATAAAAACTAGAGAAAACAAAGTGTATGTAGGAGAACATCTGTTCTCAAAAAGTCACTTAAAACAATCATACAGCCCAGTAAGAGGAACATCTGTTCATTGTGCAACAGACTCTAGTAATACGTGTGAAAACAGAATAGAGCAAGAGGTATCATCAAAGACTTCAATATAGGTGAGTCAAAGAGCTTTGGGGTAACACAGCTCTAGTACTACTTTCCTGTAGTCTAGAGTGCATGAAGCTGTGGGGAAGGATCAGCAAGAGGACAGTAGAATATTCTATTCAACAGAAAAGGCAGTTTGCTGCTTGTTTTTTGAAGGACAAGAAAAACACATTTGGAGTAGGACTGGGTTATGAAAAAACAAAAAGTTGCACACCTGCAGCAGCATATACTTTTTCCAATAAAGAGATTCCAAAACTGTGTTTCCTTGTCAGTAAGAATTAACAGGTGTCTTCTTAGTCTTAACAGTCTGACAATAATGCTTAAGAAATCACTAAGGAGTTGATTTTCTTCCTACAAATTTCAGTCCCTTGGCAATTAGCACTGCACTGCATGCACTTGAGAAATAGGATATAGTCTAAAAACTGTTTTGTAACAGTGGCAACATTCCCTGAAAGTCATTATTTATTTTTTACAGTTACTGTGTCCTTATTGCTTCTAACTTAATACTGAATACGGCTGCAAATAACATCTGGATTTTGGTGAACACATCATAAATTATATCCAGAAAAATATACTCAAAATAAAAGCACAACTGACAAAATTACCCCCCCCCCCACCACCCTGCCCCAGTAGATTAGAGGTAATAGTATATCTATCATGCCAAATTTTATATTTTCTTCCTCGTCCATGCAGATTATATCAGCATAAACCGAGTGCCCATTTTGCCAAATGGGACATCTGCTCCACCAAGGGAATGTAATAAGAAACACTGGGTTGAAAAAAAGGATAAAGGATTTCTCTTGCTTTTATATGTAGAAAAATCAAGTTAAAAAGAAACTCTGTCCCTAAATCTGCTATTTACATCCTAACATTTTTTTTTGTCAAAGTACTGTCCGTGAACAGGTCTGGTAGTTGCAGTGGGGGGAAAAAAAAATCTGCCTTTTGTGAACTTCAGATGTAATCTTAATATTCCCTTACAGTATGTTTTTTCTGTAATGAATGTGTGACCCTCCAGAACCATCTCAGTTTATAAAATGCATTGCTTACACTTATTCAATTTAATTCATAAATGTTCAAGAAAAAGTCTTAGTTAAGCAAACCAAATCAGCATGATCTAAACTGATCATTTCCAAATCTCAGTATAGATGTCCTCATCAGCTGGAAAATATTATCTGAGGTGGTGGACAGAACTCTTTTTCACTTGGAATGATGACTCTATTCATCTTTGCCATCTGCATGCAATTAAAAAGTTTTTGAATCTCTTACTGAACATCAGATTCAAGTCACTCCCAATACACAGAATTGAGGAATCAGCACTTTTTTTCCTTTAAATGATTATATATTAAGATTGGGACATTATTGAATAAAACTTTATAACTTCATTCAATAGTATTTAATCCTATGATACTCTCTGTCCTATGAAAGCAAAATTTTTATCAGTCTGTGATTTTGGTTACAACATTTAAAAATGGTAATGGAGCAGACTGGGTTCAGGCAAATCTGTTGTTGATGTTTTTCTCTACTGAAAAGCCCAAACAAAGCTGGGCCAGACTGGTTAGGGAAGGCTGGGAGTCAGCAAAGCCAGTAAAGACTTTTGAACTACTGGAGTCAATATTCTAAATCTTCACCCAGAATTGTCTAATGATAGCCTTTTTAAAACTCAAATAAAATAGACCATTGAGTTTTTTTATTAGTCCAGACTATTAAAGCTAATTAAAATATGCCCATCCAAGCCATTGCTAATGGTGTGTTCAGCAGATCAGGTCTTGTGCAGGACCAAGCGAACTACTTCTCTCTCTGTCATCAGACTCCTGAAAAATAGCTGGTTTCAGTGAGATCCTCTGACTTACTTTTTTTTTGGTTTTTTTTTTTTAGGCTCTGTTATCTCCAGGATGTTTTAATCTACCCAGCCATCAAATCAGAAATAAAGAAGTAACCAACACAGATTTTGTGTGAAAACTGTACCTAGCAGTCTTCACATTTTTAAAAAGAGGAATAATAGAGAGAAAGATAAGTTAACGGGAAAAAGCTCTAAGAAATTTAGAACAAAACCAGAACAAAACAAAAAATCTGAGCCATTCTGGATACTTTATACAGTGTAAAATAAGAGCCGTATCAAGTAATGAGTCAGAGAAGAAAGCTAATCCTGCTAAGGGGTGGTATATGAAGAATATTTTGTAACATTTTAGTTAATGAAAGGTTAAAATAAGTTGTCTACAGGGACTGAGGAAATATCTTCTTTTAAAAAAGATAGGCTAGACAAACATCTGTAAGGATTGTCTGGGCATGCTTGATTTTGCCTCAGTGTAGTGAGATGGAATAGAAAATACTACACTATTTGTCATCTCCCATCTCTATATCCTAGTCATTTATTAACTATATTGCATTTATAATCTTGATTGCCTATCTCCTATAAGATATAAATATTTTTATCTCATAAAGAAAGCTTGCTAAAGTATTTTTTTAATTTTAACGTTTTACATTTTTTTTTACACTGGACAGAGTAAAAATAGCAGTTAACCTACATCAACGATTTTTTATTACTTTAAACAATCTTTCTCATCTTACTATATTTGCTTCTACATTATGTTCTCTACTGGAATATGCAACGGTGACGGATAGTAATAAGTTTGTAGTAAGTTTAAAAAGTGAACATCCAAAAATGCAGTACTTGGTGTATGAAAGGCAAAAGGAAATATGGTCTCAGTGAGAATGCACGTAAAATATCCCATCAAACTTACCGCCATTGTGGCTTATTTTTCCAGGTATAGATTTTTTTTGTGTAAAAAAGTGAGCAACAAATAATTAGATTCTGCCAACAGTCTCAAATAATGTGTAGTGTCATAAACTTGGTTAATAAAGACATATCACAGGAGCTACATCAATGTATCATATGTAAGCCTATTTCTAAGGAATATTTCTGAGGTTTTCACTTTCTGTTCTCAAAGAAGTAAAACTTCAGCCCAGGTGGTGGATTCCTTGTCATCCCAAATTCCAGTAGACATAATGGCAGACCTTAGCATGAAAAGAAGTCTGGGTTTCTAATTTACAAAAAGCAGAATGTCCTCAGTCAGTCCTCATGCTGTGTTTTGAGGAATCTAGGAGTAAGGACAAAGCAGATTTCCTTTCCTGTTAGGAAGTCACTTCCTTCAGCTTTATTCCTACTGACAAAGTGAAAAGCTGTTTCATAGTATATGAGTATTGCACAGTGACTGTTCAACAATTTCTCTTTATGTCACAGCATTTCTATTTTATAAGTGAGTCCTTTTTTGTTTACTGTTTCACAAAAATATTTCAGAAGCAACCCACCTCCACACAGGCAATGAATTCTTCTTATTTTACAGCAAGGAAAGCTGCCTTTGAGAAACCCAGAATGTCAATAATTCTAAGTAAATATTAGAGTTTGATATGAGTTGCTATAAAGCTAAGCAAATCTACTGAATTTAATAAAAGCAAGGACATTTCTAAAGTATCAAAAAGAAGGAAGAATATGTGATAAAGGTTTTTTCCTCAAGATATAAGCATTTGATACACTTGGTTTATACAAGTAGGGATTTCAGGTTTTAACTGGAGATTTGTACTAATCACTGAATTACTCTATAAAACAGAAGAAGTGAAAGCATTATCTGAGCAAATTAGGGCAATCCCTCAAGAGATAATAGTGTTAAGAAGCCTCTTATTTAGGGAGGGTTTTTTCTTAAATTTTTACAATCTTACAAAATTCACAGAAAAGAATGTATAAATAGCATTGCTCAGAATTCTTTGATTGCTTCACCGCTTCTCAATGCTTTTATTACATTCTCTAGTTGCCTCATGGTTGCAAATGCATTCTGTCATTATTTGAAACAATGTGACTTAAACAGCAATGTGAAAAATACTGACTTTTGAGCACATTTACATTACAATATGCCATTAAGATATTATCATGAGTAAAGCTGGAAACTTGAAACCTAGTTTTAAGCAGTACACCATACTAAAACATAACCTTGGTGCTACTCTTTTGCTAAAGTGGAAACCAAATTGGTTTAAAAACAAATGCAATCTGAATTAGGAAACACATTTCCTTTGTCCTGAATTTATGGAAGTCAATTACCTTAGTCTTAATACAATTTGGAAGGGCACCTGAATGAATCACTGGTAAGTTAAGTGCTTTGGTGGCATTCCAGGTACCAACTTCAGCCAGCAAAGAATGCTAGAACTTTTTTTCAGAAAAAAACTGCACAGAGGAGCTGCTACACTTGTAACACAGCACCTAACACAGAGCTAATTCAAGGACAGTGTCAACTTCTGAGTAAATCTGAGGACCTTCAGAATTCCCACCTGTGTGTTGGGATACACGAATATAGATAAATTTGCCTGAAATGAAGAGAGAAATAGCTAATCGCCACCTTCTGTAAACTGTAGACTAATCCTGCATTTCAGAACCCTTCCTCTGACGTACTCCATTCATTTTTTTTGAAAACTGGAATGCATCTCTTAGTCAGAAACATTTACTTTTGGAGATTTATTTCTTATAATTCACTTGACACCCTTCTTGTTGGCACAATTCCGTGTTTCCTACACCTTCCAGAAAATGCAAGTGGCCAATGCTCATGTGTTCTCACACAGCTGAGCAATAGGTTTATGGAAGCGTAAGGGCTAAGAAAAGTGACAGCGGTAGCATAGTGCACCATGCTTGCTTGCCTGAGCACCAGCAGAGGATTGGTATTGGTTGCTCCTCTAATGAGGTTGTCGGTCTGACTGTGGAAATAAGAAGCATAAAAGCGAAGTGAAGCCTGTTGGCACGAAACTTCACTTTCAGCAATTGTTGCTGAAGGGAGAACTAAAGGGAAAGCCTTTAAGGTCCGGGTTAGAAATAGGTAAGCCATCTTCTATAGGCTAGAAACTCATCCTGCAAGGAATACCTTGTTTAGTGATGTGGTTCACAGTATTTAATGCCAACATCTCAACAACTAGGATCCCAGTTACCAATTGGAAAATCTCAGTGCTAAAGACTGAGTATTTCTAGGGTTAGCAGCTGCAGAGGAAAGCTTGGAAATGTGTCCCCTTGAAACCTGAAGAAAGTGAAAAACTTTAATTTCAAAACCAATGTAAAACTTGTTATCACCTGTTGTTTTGAGTTCCTCCTATGTTGTGTTCTAAACGATCCTTTTTTTTAATACCATCCACCAAGTTTTGCCATTTATATTTGTGCATGATCTCAATGCACATGTATGCCAGAGGGAGAGAGCCTTGTTGCCTCTACTTCTTCCCACGGGATGATTCCAAGATTCAAAGCCAAAGATAACAACTAAATTCCCAGGATTTTCTATGATTTTGGGAGTGCCAAACTTGAGTCATTATTACAAGTGTTATTACTGAGTGTGAGAACAATGAATGTGGCTTTAGCATGTCCAGCCTTAACAGGGGACATCAGTGGCAAAGACAGCAAAATGATGGCTTGTTATGGTTACATATCACAAAGGATTTATTGTATAAACATGCTCTTGGTCTCTAAATTCAAATACTTAAACAAATCAGTCACAAAAAAAATAATAATGAAACTAGCAGTTATTTGCAAAAAGAATACCAATTTCTCTGTCTCCATGAATCCTGAGCACTTTAGACACTAAGTCTTATGAAGAAGAAAAATGCAAGTATCACCTTAGGTTATAGGACTTTCTCCCTGTAAAAGAGTGAGGCTGGAGCCTAGGTAGTGTAGGTAGACCTCTTAGCAAGTCTGGTGTCTGTAGCTTCCCAACTGAGGCAAGATATTTGATTAACAAAATGCGCAACTGAGGAAGATGTATAATTAAGATTTTTCTGATCTGGACATAGTTTCAGTTTATAAGTTTACTGGTTTTGGGGTTTAGCCACCTAAATATAGATAACTTGTAACATTTGAAAGAGTTTGGGGGTCTAGAAATGTCAGAGACTGGCAGACATGACCAGGCCTATGAGACACCCCTTATGCCTGTATGGGGCAACATCGGGAAGCAATGCAGGACACGCTAGAGCATCTAAAATTTCTCTAGATACTTATGTTTATACAACTGCCTCCCACACTGTCTTTAAAAACTGTCATGGTTTGGGCTGGATTGGCCAATGACCAGACGACAGATGCTCTCTCTACCTCTCACTCCAAGGAAAGGCAAAAGACAAAAAAAAGTTATGAATTTAGAAAAAAAACAAACTACTTTAATGAAATACTAAGATAAAAAGGAAATAATGAAATAGACACAATATATATAAATATATATGAAATTTTATCAGGATCCCAGGGAGGTATCACTGGCACGCGCTAGAAAAGCTCCAGACCAGACTCAGTGATGAATGGAAATAGGATTCCGGCTGTACTGCCAGGAACGTACAAGTATCAAGGTTAGACAAACTGACAAGGTCACCCTTGGGCATCAAGGGTGATTAAAGAAAAAGATACATTGAAGAAACAGTTGTTGAAAAAAACCTTATTGATAAAGAGCCAACCTAGCTCTGTGGATCCCTCAACTTTTATACTGAGCGTGGCAGACGGAATGGAATACTCTATTGGTCAGTTTGGGTCAACAGACGTTGTCTGCTCCCCACAGGTACAACCCCTCTACAGGCCATCTGACCCCGGTTGCCACAGCAACTGTATAAGGAAGAGCCTGTCTCACTGAATGGAAAGTTGGCCCTGCTCCACAACAAACCAGGACAAAAACATAAAAGAAGAGACAAATCTAGTGAAAATATTTATGATTCTGCACTGTTGAATACTTTTCTCCTGCAGCCTGAAAGAATGGCATTCAGATATTCTGGATGCAACAAACAAATTCATTAATGCATCAGTGATGTAGCAGTGATCTTTCCTTTAGAAAATCATTCATGCCACAGGTGAATGTACTGAAACTGGATTCATTGTGGGAGTATCCCAGAGGTCAGTACTGGGTCCAGTCCTCTTCAATACATTCATCAATGACCTGGATAAAGGGATGGAATGTACCCTCAACAATTTTGCTGATGACACAAAACTGGAGGGGTGGCTGACACATCAGAAGGCTATGCCACCATGCAGCAAGACCTGGACAGGCCAGAGAGTTGGGCAGAGAGTAAACTGAAGAAATTCAACAAGGACAATTGTAAGGTCCTGCACCTGGGGAGGAATAACTGCCAGCACCAGTACAGGCTGGGGGCTGACCTACTGGAGAGCAGCTCTGCAGAAAAAGACCTGGGAGTCCTGGTGGACAATGATGACCATGAACCAGCAATGTGTCCTTATGGTTAAGAAGGCCAGTGGCATCCTGGGCTGCATAAGGAAGAGTGTGACCAGCAGGTCAAGGGAGGTCATACTCCCCTTTTACTCTGCCCTGGTGAGGCCCCACCAGTTCCGGGCTCCCCAGTTCAGGAAGATCAGGGAGCTGCTAGAGAGGATACAGCAGAGGACTACAAATATGATAAGGGGCCTGGAGCATCTCTCTTACAAGGAAAGGCTGAGGGACGTGGGTCTTCGGGTCATCTGATAAATGCCTATAAATACTTACAGGGTGGTGTCAGAAGGAAGGGGCCAGTCTTTTTTCAGTGGTGCCCAGTGGCAGGACAAGAGGAAATGGGCACAAACTTGTACATAAGAAGTTCCATCTAAACATGAGGAGGAACTTCTTTATTCTGAAGGTAGCAGAGTTCAGGCCAGAGAACAGGCTGCCCAGAGAGGTGGTGGAGTCTCCATCTTTGGAGACATTCAAAACCCACCTGGACACATTCCTGTGCAATCTGCTCTAGGTGGACCTTCTATAGCAGGGGCTAAATCTCCAGAGGTCACTTCCAGGCCCATATCATTGTGTGATTCTGTGGCTATCTAATTACATTACTAAATGGCATATGAACTTTCCCCAGTAAATTTCATATTTTCTGGAGTGTGTGGAGCATGCAAACATGATGACCCCACTTATTCCTTGTGCCCAGAGCATATGACAAGGCAACTGGCAGTTATTAGCCAGCCCCATGCAACAGCATGCCTTTCACAACTGTTTCTCTAAAGATGAGTTTACTCCATGTTACATAGTCTTCAGCTTGTATTGCTTCCTATTTTCACCATATTTATTTTCTGGATTATGAGCAAGTAGGACCAACTGATCTTCACACTGAGTTAGTGTTTGGAAACCAAAAGCCTGACCAAGCCTGCTTCCTTGTCTGGTGTTAGGTCCCAATCCAATTTCCGGCCTGAAACCCAACCTGGGACTAGGATCTAACATCTGTGTTACGGTTCTATTCTGATATTTTACACAAAACATTATGGTTATAGCATCTTACAAATACGGTTCTTTATGAACAGGGAACAAACTGCTGAATCTGTTCCAGCAAGATAATGCTACTTACACACAGAAAATAAATGTGAAGTATTCTAAACGTTGTTGAAAGTTCCAACGCAAGTTTTATTTTCCATTTTCTCTCTGGTTTCCTCTGCATGTATGAACATATGGAAGACTGTGTTTCAGAGCAGCTCCTGTATGTTACTGTGAGGCCCACATCAAAATGCCACCCTGTAAGTCAAGGACCCATAACACAGTAAAGACATAACTATAATAACCACCAATTTTGAGCTTCGTTTGTTTATTATCTTAAAAACCTGATAAACAATATTGCAATTATCTAAGAAATGGAAACACTTGCCACCTAATTATTCCTGTTTTTCACAGTTAGATAATGAAGTTTTTACTGTTTAACTGCATAACTCAGTTTGTCAGGAGTGTACCCAGGTAAGGGGTATGTTCTGAAAAAACAGTAAAAGTGAGGCTGCAATTTAATGTGTCCCTCTGGAAAACATAGAAGGTATAAAGCAGAAGGCTTTTACCTATTTCAGTATGAGCAGGAAGCAGAAATTCTTAACTGTCACACTTGGGAAGAGATGAGAGGAACTCAATTCCCTGTTATGTTTGCTGGCTTGTGCTGCAGGAGCAGAATCATGTATCTGGCCTTGTTCTTTGCTCCCTGTTTTTTTGTCTTATGCTGAAGGTGTTAGTGACTATGCTTCTTAAGGAAGTTACATGCAAAGCTTGCTTAGTGATGCTAAAGAGGAGGATTTTTGTTCTCTATTTTTTTTATTCACTCTTAAAGTCTATTATTAAACATAGTATGTTAAATTCAGCAAGCTATAAAGATTTTGTTGTGCAGAGCTACTGAAAAGTCTGCCTTTGTATACAATTATCCTCGAATGATTCACACTGCCTATGATTAGTTATAACAAAACCTGTGCCATTCACAAAAGGAAGGAACATAAGATGTTGATGTCTTTGTTACAGGTACAGCTGTAACCATGTTTGAATTTGAAGGGCTGCATACCAGAGTACAGACTGTCCTAAAGGTAGTGACTGATAATAGTTTTTACTGTTTTTCTAACCTCTGGAGTTGACTGAGACAAATAAATGTGTCGATATTCCACTGTACATCCAAGGTATATTGGGAATGTGGGGAAGATTCACAAAAATTATATGAAGATGACCAAAAAGCACTACTATCATCAGAAGGTATGATTCCCTGCAAAACAGAGGTTATGATTTTCCACATGTGGTCTTTGATATTTTAGAACATACATTTCCCTGGAAAAAAAAATCTTTGTTTTCATTCAATTAACCATCTATGATGCACAATGTGGCTCTTTGTAGAGATATTGGAGGTAATTTCCTCCTGAAAGAAGTCAGCAAGAGGTTGACAATCCCTATAGGGTTTTTCATTAACTTTTAAAAGCTTGACAGCAAAGTTCTTTGGTTGTCTCTGAAGTCCTGGTGAATCACCACAGAATGGGGACACAGTCAAAAAATGGCAACACTACTAGCAATGTCAGTAATATCTTCCAAAAAGTGATGTATAATTCTCATTTACTATATCCAGGTTTCTCCACTTGTGTGAGGAACAGCAACAACATGAGAATATGGTCTTGTTTCTTTGGAATATAAAGTTGTATAGGTGGAGAATTATTCTTTCCACATAATGGATACCATTAGTACTACTGCATTCAGGATAGAAGCATAATTGAAGCAGACAATATAAATGGAGATTTTTCCTTACTAAGGGATGTCTTTAGTAAGAAAGCTACTAAGATAAATGGAGGGACTGAAATCTTTTCAAGAAGATCACAAAGTGAACTTTTCTGGGTTTCTCATTAATTCTATTAATATTCATGTTATCTAATGGATAACATGTAGAGAGAATGATTTTGAAAACAAAATACGTCACTACAAATTTACTTCTGGAAGATGACTCAGGAGGTGAAGCACAGTCATAACATGCATTTGGCTGTGCCCTGGATATCTTATATTCTGTGGATCATATCCTTATTTATGTGCAGAAATACTGAGGCATTATTTAACAAAGAAACTGTAAACTGGAGAGGCAAAAGAAAAACATAAGTCATGAAGTCAGTAATAGCACAGTGTTCACAGGATAATAGGCGAACTCAGATCAGAAGTGTGCTTTAGAAGGTGCCTAGTCCAGCTCCCACCTCAAAGAAGTGCCAGATATGAGGTTAGACCAGGAAGATTAAAAGATGAGTCCATTCCATCATACTCTTGCAGCTGTTGCTTTTGCAGTAAGGTAGAGTGCAGGGAACACTGTTGGCTTTGTATCTCTGTCAAGTAAATTAATAAAAATGAGTGTGATCCATCAGAAAAGAAAGTTGGAGAATCCAGTGCCAAATGAAGGACATGTGGGTGTGGGAGGGTGGTAACTAAAGACAGGGAAAGACTCAAAGGCATAATTAGAGAAAGCTATGCTAAGAGCATGTCAGGTAACAAAAAAATGTTGTATACCATAACAGACAGTTAAATATAGTTAATGAAAGTACAAAAATACAGTTAATAAAAGTACAAAAGCAGTTAAAGGAAGAGGGTAAATCCTGTGCTGATTCTGTTGCTATGCCTGCACACAAGAACATTAGCACAATGTTCTGGCTGTATCTACAGGGCATCAGCAGCTCTGTCTGCTGTGTCAGAGCCCCACTGCTTTTGCTAGGTCTTCTTCAGCATCAAACAGGTTTGCCCTGCCTGTGGGCAGTGAGTCATCTCAGTGTATGGTTCATTGCATTGCAAAAGTCTGAAGCAGGGAATCCACAGCCACCAGCTGGCATACTTTATCAGGCTGGCATACTTTATCAGGAGCCATTAGCTGTAAACAAGCATGTCTCCTTTATGGCTTCTAAATTCAGTTTTTAACAATTACTATCCCTTTTGCATTTTATTTCAGGCTTGGTGCAGCAAAGTGATGTACAGTATAGATTTTCTGGATCTCGAAACCTGGTTTCAAAGTGTTTTTCTTTTTTGTGTATCTAGCAATGGTCTACAGATATTGTAAATGACAATACAGTATGTACAAAATAGGAAACAGTAACTCTCCAACTCACAGCTTAGAAGCAAAATACCCTGTTTTGTACTATCACGGTTCCTGTGACTCTGAAAATTGCTTTGAAGTCCTGCTGTTTGCATGCAGCTGTTTAGAGTCATGTGAACCCCTTCCTGCATATCTATATTGCCAGAAAAAGCAAAGTAAGGATATAGTTAACTGTTGTACGTGAAATATTCCCTACAAGTAACTGGAAAGGTTTATTTATTGTAGTTGATAGGATTTGGTCTCTGTAGACAAAATAGAACCTGACTGTCTCTTGACCAAATGACACTAAATCACATATATGTAAGACTTATTTCCGTCCTGCAGCTGGAAACATTTTGTTCATCCTCCACTCTTGCTACAGGATGAACAATCAATAGATGCGTGTCCTAATTGCTCTGAGATGTCATCTCTTCTTCATCCTAAATAGCCTGAAATGTCAACGTTGACAATTTCCTATGTATTTTGTCTTATTCTGACAACAGGTAGAAATGACAATACATAAAAGACAAGGTAAGGATAGTCATCACATATTCCTAGGGTTTTTAACTAAATTTTCTTGAGATATGCACTTCAGATGGCTATTTCTGCTATTTGGGATGATGATTAGTGTAAGGCCAAAATCTTCTTTCTAAACTCTTTTGCTACTTCAGGCTAATATGCACTAGAAGGCAAATCTCTTTATTCCTTGGCAACTCAAGTTCTGAGCTATTAAGTCCTTACAGGATACACTCTGTTCACTATAGTACATTGTAAATTTTCTAGTTCACTCTGGGCTTGTCTGACTCAGGTTCATCAAAGTAAAGGCTCTCCTAATATGTATCAGATCACTCTAAGATGCCTTTATATCTATGGAAGATTGCCTACACACTTTTTAAAAAATTATCTGAGTTAGAAAATGTGAGTTTCATTTTGGGACATCTGGTTTGGCAGCTACGGTAAGTTATCTACAAATACTTTTTTAAACCAAAATCTGTAAGAATATAAGGGGGGTGGGTAGGGTGGGAATCTGTTTGTTGCAAGTAAATATCAAGATATGAACACAAAAAATTACAGATTTTGCTAAATGAAGCTGGCATTACTGGCACAATACTCACTCACCGTCTTGTGTTCTTTGTAGCACATCCTGGTGTTCTAATGGGTAGCAGTTTAAAGCTCGGTCACGAATGCCTACAGCTGGCATACAGTCTGCTGCCTATAGTCTGCTGTCTGCAGCATAAACATTCTGAGAAGCTTTTAAAAACCTGTAGATAGTTAAATTACAAGTTGCCTATCAGTAAATCTATACATTCTTCTATATGTTTGACTTCATATAGGCCACTAAACCAATATAGGCATCTTATTTATGGCTAAAAATTTAGATCTTAAGTTCAGCTGCAGTTATTACTATGGTACCTGTACGTCTGTTGCTGCGTCGTATTTCAGGATCTAATTACCCATCAGGTTTCTTCTAGCTTTTTTTTTGTTGTTGTTTAAATAACACATCTCAGAAGCTGCGATAGAACTTAATGTATGGGGGTTATTTGTGCATTTATTTTCTTGAACAATGCACAATAGTGTTTCGTAGGAAAAAAATCACCAGCTCTTCAGTGGGCACGTTTATCTTTAATTTTATTGCTTTAATTCTCCAGTAGTAGCTGGCAGGATTCCTGAATGAAAGCAAGAAGTACAATTTTATTGTAGTAGCATATGTCCTCCACTAAGAACTTTTATTCTTGCTTTGCTGTTTTTATTGACTCTCAGCTAGAATCTTGGATACAATTATTGTCTCTTTGTACTGCTAATTGATCACCAAGTTGCCTTAAATAAATAAAAGATTCCTAGTTGACAGCTCCCCGTGAATATGGGAATTTGTACATTGTATAAAGCAGACAAAGATGACACAACATCCCAGGGCAAGTAGTCTCCTTACTCACTGTGTAATAGGAAGATTTTGGAGTGTCTAGGGTGGGGTTTACTAGTGCGACTATGGGGTGAACCAGAAGCACCTAATGAACATGTAAAATTCAAAGAGCTATTGGTCAAACAATGCTGGAGATGGGTAACCCTCACACAGGATACTGAAGACGCAGCTCCAACTGCTTCTTCATTTTGGCCTGGAATAGCACTAATTGACACAGTAAAGGAAAATAAAATAAGTAAAATAAAATTTGGCTTGTATAAAGGACACCAGGTCAATATGCTTACCCATAGTTAGACCAAGCACCCACACCCAGTCTCATGCTCAGCTGATGTCCATCATGTCTTTTCTCAAGCTTCTTTCTGCTCAAAGGCTTAGGTTCATAGCCTGGAATACACCCAATAATACTGCTGGTGGATCTTAGGCCTGCATGAAAGATTGGATTAGAACTATAATCTGATAATATCATGAATAATTAGGCAGATCTGTAATTTCCAACTTCTGCAAATTTCTATAAATATCCACACATACAGCTTGATGTCATTTACATTGTCCTCAGGCTTCCTGGATATGAGCCAGTGCCAGTCCAGATGCTGTATAACTTCATGTGCAGGTCAATAATCAGGGCATATTAGCTCTAACTAGGTGCTTGGCTACTTCAGCTACAAGACTGACAGGCTGTAGCTGAGCATTTACCTTGGAGAATGAGCAGAAAACCTGCAACTATTTGTACTTGCTCTACAGTGTCTCTGTACAGACACTGAGAGGAAGTACAAAAGCATCCATAAAGACATATTACTTAAGTGGCAAAAATGGTTGACTAATACAGTGGAAAGAGAAGAAGGGAGATGGATGCCTCCAGAACATGACATTAATAATTTCATACTGCCTATACTGGTGTGCGGGTCCATATTATGGTGTGTCCCAGCATTCCAGTGGAAGAACTCATAGTGTCCTTTGTGCCCCTTTTCTTGGTTTGTGCACCTGGCTTCCTTCCCTTGGAAACCAGGACATAAGAGGGGAAACTCCAGCATTTACTCCACTGCACCAGCCAAAGCTGCAGCTAGACCTCAGTATGAGAAATACTTCCAGAGTCTACAGGCTAGGCTCACCCAGAGAAACTCACATTTTAAGTCTGGAGCCAGGTCAGAATTTTGCAACATGGTTAAATTCAAGTGAGGTGGAACTAGGGGATAAATTGAAATTTCTTTCAGGTCAGTTTCTTACTCACTGGGCTCTAGAGGAGGAGAGTGAGTCCATCTGTAATAGATATAATCACATAGTATTTTGTAGGTAAATACAATCTTAGTTTATCCTTACTAAAAGCCAATTGTGTGATAGTTCTGATCTAGGAGCCATATATCCATAATGAATACAGCAATGAGTTTGGACTAGTGAGTCCTACTTGTGAGATGGAAAACATTCATGTTGAGCTGAGATCCTAAGCTAAGAAAGATAATAGAAGATACTTAAAGGTCATGTCTACTGGGAACTGGTTTTATGCTCTGCTAAAAATAGACTGGTCTGACTCTCCCAAGACCACAGTTAGAAAGTGATGGCTTGAGCTGTAAACAGTTACTTTAATGCCCTGGCATCATGTGTATTCAAAAGATTCTTTGCTGCAGTTGCTCTTGCCAGGAATGAAAACAAACTTTGAACTCTTGAATCTTCCTGCAAAGTTGAACTGTCATCTTCCAGATGCCTCCAGTAGTTGCCTGAGCATTGCAAGCAGCTGGAGACTAAGGACACATAAGGTTAGTTTTAAATATTTAAGAATCAAGTTCTACAAAAGTAGCATACCTAATTGGTAAGACAAAGTCACCTTTGCAAGCAGTAAGCTGAATTTGTGCTATAGAGCAGTATTAGAAATTGGTAATGTCTATGCTTCAGAGTAAATATCCAGTGCTTGTTACACCAAGTCTTGGTGGTGAGATACTGGTGAAGAAAGTATTTCCAGAGGTAAATCTGAAATAAGGAACTAAGTATTATTAATTTGTCTAAGGGTATCTGCTAAATTTCCCAGCTAAAGTTTATATCTGATTCTTTTAGGTACTTATACAAGATCCAAAAGTGAGAGTTTCATTGGGAGCAGTTCTTAGTTCTTTCACTTAAATATACAAAATTACAGGTCTAATCTTATTGCTTCATGTCACATAAGCAAATTATCAAATATACAATACTTTTTGTATGACTGTTATAAGCAATAAGAATTTTGGAATTTTTAGCTATGTGTGTTGAAATACAGATTTAAAGGCAAAATAATAATAATAAAAAAGAATAAATACATGTGTGGGTCTCTATCAGAGAACCCAGCCTTTTAGCTAAGATGTAAGGAAAGTTGTGCGGTATTGCAAGTAGGTCAAGGGAGATGATCCTTCCCATCTGTTAAGCACTGGTAAGACCGTGTCTGGGGAACCATGCCTAATCCCAGGCTCCACAGTATGAGAGAGATGTGGACATATTGGAGAGAGTCCAGCAAAGGGGCAATAAGGGAACTTGCAATAAGGAAAGACTGAGACAGCTGGGACTGTTCAGCCCATAAAAGAGAAGTCTCAGGAGGATCCTATTAGTGTGGATGAACACCTGATGGGAGGAAATGAAGAGGGTGGCGCCAGATTCCTCTTAGCAGTGCCTACTGTAAGGCTAAGAGGCAATGGGTGGAAATTAAAACACATGAGATTCCTTTTGAATGCAAGATAATGCTTTTTTACTGTGAGATTGTAAAGCACTGGAACAGGTTGTTCAGTGTTGTGTTTTAACCCTAGCCAGCATCTAAGGTGCACACAGCCACTTGCTTACTACCCCCAAGACAGAGAAGGAATTAAAAGGTCAAAAGTGAGAAAACTCATGGATTGAGATACAGTTTAACTCATAAAACAAAAGCTCCACAATAGCACAGCCAAACAATTAATTCATTCACTGCCTCCCATAGCCAGGCAAGTGTTCACCTATCTCCAGGAAAGCAGTGCTCCATCATGATTAAGGGTTACTTGGGAAGATAAACGCTGTAATTCCAAATGTCCCTCCTTCCTTCCCTTGCAGCTTTTGCTTCTGAGAATGGTGTTACTGGGTATGGGATATCCCTTTGGTCAGTTGAGGTCAGCTCTCCCAGTTGTGTCCCTCTTAGCTTCTTGTGGACCCCTAGCCTCCTCACTGGCAGAGCAGCATGAGAAACAATGAAGGCCTTCCTGCTGTGTAAGCACTGCTCAGTGCTAACATCCCTGTGTTATAAACACTGTTTTGGTCACAAATACAAAACATAGAAACATACAAACTACTGTGAAGAAAACTATGCCTATTCCAGCCAAAACTAGTACACTCAGAGAGGTTGTGGAGTCTCCATCCTTCAAAATACTCAAAACCTGACTGCACATGGTCTTAGGGAACCTGCTTTGGCTCAACCTCTGAGTTGAGGGCTGAACCAGATGGTATACAGAATTCCCTTCCAACCTAAACAGTTCTGTGATCCCGTGGTAGCTAAACTCTTCGTATACAACAAAATATTAATAAGCGCTTTTGTGTACCAGGGGAAGTTTGTTTTTTTTTCAGTATCTGGGTTAACCAGAAAAAGGTAATAGAGGAATAGTTCACTCAAAAGTAACAATGACAAGTTAAGAGAAAGTTCACAGAAAATTAAAAATGCTGGACGATGGAATTCTAAACTTTGAGTTTTGACCTTTTACTATTATTTATTTAACAAACTGAATGAAAAACAGCATATCACTTAATGAAAATAGCAGATAGCAAAACCAGAAACTATTAGTACTACTGCATAATGAATGGTTAAAAAAAAATAAAACAAAAAAACCCTAAAATCTAAATCCAAAACTTAACAGCCAAGAAATAGTTTTGATTATTTCAAATTTATTCTCATGCTCATCAGGCTTGTCAACTCTATGTGGAAAAATAGTATTTGATAATTTAATATTTGAATGCCCAGATGAAGTAAAATACTGGCCTTGCTCTGGAATACGCCAAGAAATGTACAAGGAGTGCAGATGCAACTGTTCTGTCTGTCAGGATATCTGAAACCAACTCTGTTTGCCTCTTACATAATGGCCTCAGCACCAGGGTGTAAAACATCTAATATATTTTTGAAAAATATTTATGTTTGTATTGTCTTCATTATGAGGTGCAGAGTTGTGGCCCTTTGAGTAAATATTGCAGGCAAGTTTGCATCTGTATATACTGTCTGCAGAGAATGGAACCAGAACTAATTGCCTCAAGTTCCACAACTACATAGAGGAGGAGGAATAAATTATTTGATCTATACTGAAACCAGGAACAAACTAAGATATATATCTAGTGTTAACCATTATAAGGCTGGGCCTTGAAGTGGAACAGTAAATGAAGGAATCAGATAGCATATAGACCCCTGTGGATTATGTTCTGTTGATGTTTTTCTGTTTTGGACTAATATGCAGCCTGTTAGTAGGGACCAGACAGAAGGCAGATCCAGCTGCTACCTACAAAGTCATTCTCCATGTCCTGATAATTAAATATTTTATATAAATCAGAACCAGGCCACTTTCAAATATCCTATGGACCAGTGGATTAAGATTCCTGACTGAAGTGGTAGACATCTGTTAAGATTTAAATACTTAATCAAATAGACTTACATACTTGTCTCTTATCTTTACAGCTCTCAGGATATGTCTAATGAATTTTCCAAATCCTGCTGAGTACTCCAAGTCCTTCAGAGGAAGGACTTCTACTGCTACCAGCATCTCACTTACTTACTTCTTGAGCTATGGTATTAAGCATATCCAGCTGGGATCAGCAAATGACAGCCTTTCTTTAGGAATTATCTTACTAAAAGCTAATAGTAACTTTGTGAAACTAAGTGCTTTTATTTTATTTATTTATTTATTTTTGCAAGAGTAAGAACAAAAAAAAATGCAAATAAAAAGTTTAAAAACTGTGTACTCATATTGATCTGTATTAAAGCCCTCTTACCTAAGGGCAGCATAAATAGCATCCTTGAAAACCTTCATGTGTGTTTGTGCCAGATGGGTTTTCATTAAAAATGACTTAGGAAATACCTCCTCTCTTGGAAGGCATAACCTTGTTGCATTTGCCTGAATTCGCTGACACTTTGCTACTGTTCCCTCTCTTCCCGCCATCCCATGAGTCTTCATGGTATCTTGACAGACTTTTGAAGTACTAATGAGAACTAAGTAAAATTATTCTGGAGTATTTCCTTATGTTCTTGCTTATATTTATCCTTCTTGTCAAATTTAAATCAAAAAGTATGTATTGATACAGTAAGCATCATAGCTATCCAGTCAGTGTAAAATATTCAGAGCAATTGCATATCTGTCATAACCATTTAATACCTGACAGTGATGGAAACGAAAGGGAACTTCAGGGAATGGTTTAACAAAATATTCAGTGATACAGTGATCAAATAATCTTCTGTTTGATGAACCTATAATGTGATCTAAGATGATAAGAAAAGTATTTGAGAAGTCTAGTGCTTTAATTTCTGTTGTAGGTTAGCTTAGAGTTTGGAATTTAATCTTAAATCTGCCATCCATACAGTTTTAAAAAATGTTAATAACTGTAGAGAATGTGACTTGAAGTATATGTGTGTTTGTGAAATACCTGATTATTTTTTCCAGAATTATTGGTTAATAATTTTAACATACAGTCTCCATTAATGATAACTTATGCTCTGAGCTGTAATAAATTTGTTTCCTACGAACTGACATTGATAAAGTAAATTTTCTAAAATCAAAATTTTTGGAAACAATCCCACACCATTTGCATGCCTTGCGTAGGTTAGCCTAGGCTAGCTGTCACTTTCAAATAGTAGTTGCTGAGAGTTATAGTTTATTGAGTGTGTGATGACAGTAGATTCACTCCCTCGGGAGCCAGATTCAAACCAATTGCAGGTCTTCCTCCTGCATGGCCTCTTGTCTCTCTGCTTCTATATATCTGCTTGATAAGAACAAATACTTGGGTTGCTTCTAAGGGTTGCAAGAAGCATTTTATTCCTGCTGGTATTGCTACTTATATGTATTAGGGCATATTTTCTACCTCCAAGACCTAAATTAGTATTACCTGCCTTGACTGGAAAAAAAGGTCTAAGTGACTAACAACATTTGTTCCACACGTGCATACAGTATGAACAATGGGTATGCTTCTTAGGTGTCTGTGGGCCACTTATGGTATCATTCGGTTACACACCATGAAGTACTTACAGTGCGTGGGAACCTCTCTTACATAATTTGGGATGCTTTTATGATACAGCTTTTAACATCTAGCTAAAGATAAAGAGTCTTTATTAGATTAAAGACGATATGATACATTTACAATAGAAACTTGACTATGTGAAAAGTGATGTCAGAAAGTTCATGACATCAATTACTGTTTAGACAGGACCTGTTAAGTAGCAAAGCTTCTCTAGACTTTTATTGGCTATCTGGAGTAACTATATATGTTGAAAAATGAGTTTGTTATGTTTAGCTTAAATTATTTTTGCACCCTGTCATGTCTATGCAGATGTTGATGGCTGCATACTGTAGACTAACAAGCCCATGTAAATCTTGGTGTTAAATATTGCTTCTCTCCCTGTATCATGTTTTATTTCAAATTTTTCATGTCTCTCTTCTGTGTTAGAAGTCCTTGAATAACTGTTTTTGTTGCTGTACTTTGTAATTTTTTTCCTGTCTCACTAAAATCAACAAAGGTACTTTGGTTTGGGGCTAGTTCAATTTATAAATAATAAATTATCGGCTTACAGCCATTATTGAGAAAAAGGCTTAAGGATTTTCTTTTGCTTAGGAAAAGAGCATAGTTGTGTTTTCTGTCCTATCTTATATAGGAATGAGATGTCCTCCTGTAAGAAGAACATGAAAGTATTTTCCATTACTATGACTCAATAAAGTAAAGCAAAATTCCAACCTCATCTGCACCACAGTTACCTATAAGTAACAAGGATGGGACTTGAAAATGCCTGAGGAAACATTAACAATACTTTCTACATGCCAGAACAATAAAAGCATTAACCACTAGACAACACTGTCAGACAGATTAATTCTAGATGCTGAAGTCTTGAAATGCACTTCAATCTGCCACTTATAAAAAACTCAGATAAGTTCTCTTCTTCCTTGTCTCCTTTCTAAGAAAAAAGGTTCAGTCTTGAATTTAGTCTTGTTGCATCTTCTCTATATCCTGTTTTTTCTCATGTTCCCTCCTGATTTTTAATATCCTTTTGGAGAAAGTATCTAGCATTAGGCACTGAAGAAATATGGGGTATTCACACCATTTCTTATGAACCTAACAACCTCAATGCAAAATGTGAAATACCTTGCACATATAATGTAATATTTCATAGAGGTAAAGCTGTGAGTATGATAAAATATGAATGATGTGGCTGTTTAAATAATTTGTGATAGCTAAACATATGGTTAATACTAAAGAATTTTTAATATTTTACATTTGAACAGGTGCACTACAAAAAGTTACTTCCAAAACTGAATGGTGACAGCAGACTGAAAATAAGGAATTCAAGTGGAATTACTTTCTAAGTGAAATTAATATTAGTAATTTCTCAAAGTTGTGTCACTGGTAAAAAAAAAAAAAACAACTTTTTTTTTTTTTCTCTAGGGAGCTAATGTGGGGTTGAAAGACATGTTGACAAAGCATGGAAATAATACTGAGATAAATCTAAAAGGACAGGTGACAAATATTTTTCCAGTGTCTAAGTGGCTTGAATTTCAGCTCATTTCTTTTGTCAGGAAGAGCAGAAAAACTCACCTTATAGAAAATTCAGACTTTCCTATCCACCAACTTTCTGTGTCTTTATTTCATCTATTACATCATCAATTCTCTTTTTAATTCATAATTAGGCTTCCTAAATTCTCACACCATGGAACAGGCATGCACAGCATTTTAAAAACAATGTACTTTGAATTTAAAATTGGTTCAGTTTGGGGAACATTAACAGGTGGGACTCAAATTCAAGAATTAACTAAAGCAGGGTATTGTCAGCGGTTGTCCAACCTATGTATATTTATGTCTGTGTACTTTGAGTCTTTCCTTCACTATTCTGTGATTAACTTCCACTTACATTAATGAGAGAGATGTGTTTCCACTGGGAAAAGAACGTTCCTTTGAAGGTGAAGAATGAAAACTCTCTCCTGATTAATTTCATCTCTATATTTTTTTAAAAGAAAAATATTTTAAGGTTGTAGCAGCAGTTAAATTTGTCAGAAGATACAATAATGCATTGCTGTCTCCCAAATATGTACCCATGCCTGTATTTATATTCAAATGCAGTGCCATTGGCTTGTTCTGTGATGTAGCAACTACTTTTGCTTAAAATACCTTTCATGGAATATGTAATTTTCAATTACCTTTTCCTCGATGAGTACATGAAACATCTTTCTTCAGATAGGGCTTTAAACAAACGTTTGTCATCTGTACTATTATTCCTAAATATAAAGAGCCACCATTTCACATCAAAGCAGAAGTTCTGTCTTTTATATACCATTTTTCTTTCTTATTTTATACTATACTTGATCAGATCTGTGATATGCAGAAGCACATTTCTATGCATATTCTACATGTGCACAATTGGATCTTACCAAAGTCGGTGTAAATAACTTCAACTGACCTCATTTGGACAGAAATCATTGGAGCAGGCTCCCTTCTGTAGTGAACACATATACAGTTTCATTTTGTTGGTTTAAATATGGTGGTTTATACTTGCTCACAGATTAAAACCTTCAATCCTGTTGAAGTTTAGCCCCAGATGCCAGTTAAGCTGCATGCAGTTGCTTGCTCACTTCTCACAATGAGTTGGGGGAGATAATGAGAACAGTTAAAGTGAGGAGAATTGTGGACTGAAGACACTTTAATAGGTAAAAACTGTACACACACACAAAGCAAAATGAGGACTTCATTCACTGCTTCCCGTTACACACAGGTTTTTATCCAATTTGAGGAAAGCAGGGCTTCATCATGCATAGCAGTTACTCAGGAAGGCAAGTGACATCACTCCAAACATCCTGAGCATCCTCCTTTTGCCTCTCATCTTTTGTGCTGAGCATGATGTAACATGGTACAGGATGTCCCTTTGGTCAGTTGGGGTCAGTTCTCCCAGCTGTGTCCCTCTCCAGTTCCTGTGCACCTCCACCCTCCTTGCTAGCAGAGTAGCATGAGAAACAGAAAAGGCCTTCCCAATGTGTAAGCACTGCTCAGCGATAGCTAAAACATCCCTGTGTTATCAACACTGCTTTGGCCACAAATCCACAACATGCAACCATATAAACTACTGTGAAGAAAACAAAGTCTATTGCAGCCAAAATCAGCAGAAAACCATGTGCTGATATTCTGTCCACACAAGTGACCAAAACACATTACACTGGGCATTAAATAAAGTGAACTGTTAAGCATGAAAGCAAAGGATTGTTTAAAGCTTATGTTAATCACAGAACTATTCTGTGGAGCAGTTGACATTGGCAGGGACCGCTGGAAGTCAGCTGGTCCAACCCCCATGCTCAAGCAGCATCACCTAGAGCCAGTTGCCTGTGACCACACCCAGAGAGCTTTTGAGTATCTCCAACGATAGAGACTTCACAGGATCTCTGAGAAACCTGTGCTAGTGCTTGGTCACCCTCACAGTGAAAAGGTGTTTTCTGACGGTCATAGGGAACCTCCTGTATTTTGGTTTGTACCCATTGCCTCTGATCCTGTCCTTGGGCACTGCTGAGGAGAGATTGGCTCTGTCCTCTTTGCACCCTCGCTTCAGCGAGAATCAGAATATCGCAAGTTGGAAGGAACCCATAAGGATCATCAAGTTTGATTCTCTGGTCATCACAGGACTACCTAAAACCATACCATATGTCTAAGTGTCATCCAGATGCACCCTGAACTCTGACAGGCTTGGTGCTGTGACAACTTCCCTGGGGAGCCTGTTCCAGTGACTGACCATCCTCTCAGTGGATAATATGCATACGTGCATACATCCTACCTTCAAGTACATCATGACTACCCTGTGTGGCTGGGAGGCCTGTCTTGCTCTCATGCTCAGGGAACAGCCAATTGACAGCTCTGGGATATGAAAGGAATTTCCCCTCAGGAGCAGATTGGCACTGGTACCCAGGGGTTTGTCACCCTCCCCTGCAGCATTCAGTACAGCCTCTTTCCAAGGCTCCTCTGCACCATTTTGGGTAGGTGACTGCCTATTGCTCTTGCAGCACCAAGACACCACTGATGCTCTGGGTCTGGCATCTGAAAGAATTTTATTTCCCCTGGGTCAGATTGACACTGGTCCCCAGGGTGTTTTTTTTCCTTTCTCTGCAGCACAGAGCAGAGCCCCTTGCCAGGGCTCCTTTGGGCCATTTTGACTAACTGCTTGCTGCTTTTTCAGCACAAAGATGCCACTTGTGCCCTGGACCTAGGGTCTGGAAGGACTTTTTTCACTATGGACTTTTCACTTTCCTTGGCCACACTGGACACAGATCCTTGCCAGGCCTTCTCTGGGCCATTTTGGCTATGTGTGTGCCCACTGTCCTTGCAGCACAAAGACACGACAGGTGCTCTGGATAAGGAACAGCTGCCACTTTTCAGCTGCTCCTGCATTCAGTGAAAGTTTCTCCTTAATCTGCATTCATGTCATGCATGTGGTAGTCTCGGCTGGGAGCCTTGTCCTGCAGTTGTGCTGGCAGCAGTGGCATGTCTGCTCACACCACAGGCCCAGCAGTGTCCTCGCAGAGCTGGGAGGATTGTCTGGTTCCCCATTCCTAGCCTGGGTCAAGGTGTCTCAAGGTATACTTGGCCCCTGGCCACTCAAGCTCAGCCTCAGGGATGCACTAAGAGCTGTCTTTAAATGAATAGTTCATGGGACAGAAGGAAAATCAGCTGTAGAGTGAATTTGGTTAATAAACTATTTTTGTGATGTAGAAGTTGCATTAAATAAACATAGTTACCTCTTTTTGGTGCTGAAGATACTTGTGCACATTTCAGCTTACTAGCTTTAAGACTGCAGATTTTTCACAGTCCTGCTAACCTCGGAATCATAAGATTGTTGAAGTTGGAAGGGACCTTCAAGATCATGTAGTCCAACCATCCACCTAACTCTGACAAAAAAACCCAAACCAAAACAAAACAAAAACACAAAAAACCCCAAACCATCACTAAATGATACCTCTAAGTACTATGTCAACCCATCTTTTAAATACCTCCAGGGATGGTGTCTCAACCACTTCCTTGGGCAGCCCACTCCAGTGATTAATAACTCTTTCAGCGTAAAAACTTTTCCTAATATCAAATCTGAATCTCCCCTGGCACAAACTGTGGCCTCTTGTCCTGTTGCCTGTTTCTTGAGAGAAGAGACCAACACCCTCCTCTCTACAACCTCATTTCAGGTAGTCCTAGAGAGCAATAAGGTCTCCCCACAGTCTCCTTTTCTCTAGGCTGAAAAAACCCAGTTCCCTCAGCCTCTCCTCTTAAGACTTATTCTCCAGACTCCTCATCAGTTTTGTTGTCCTTCTCTGGACCTGCTCTAGCACCACAATATCTTTCTTGTAGTGAGGGATCCAAAACTGGACAAGTTTGTGAGGTGGGACCTCATCAGGGCCAAGTATGGGGGAAAATAATTATATTATTAAATTGCTCTCTATTATTATCAGCAACAAATGAGTGGCATAAAAAAAGAAAAAGAAAAAAAATATAATCACAATTCTTATATCATTATATATATATGTGTGTAAAGTGTTTCAATATGTATATTTTTGCTTTTATAAAAAAAATCAGATGTTTCATACTTCAAAGGGGAATGTTCTAGGATGCATTCAGTGGCCTAGTTTAGATTCCCTTCTGCACTGCAAGTAGCAATGATGTGACAAAGCATAAGTCATAAAAAAACCCTATGGCTCTTTCCAGACACTCTCCAAAGTCTTCATTTACTCAGTGAAAGGGGCTGATTCAAGCCTGGTTCAACTCATTATACACCCATGCTCATAATTTTAAACAGATGCTAGCAAGACTTTGCATGACATGCAGTGTTCCCAGTGCCAAAGAACAGTGGGCAATCTGTTCTTCCTTTTTGAAGATGACTAGTAAATTATTCATCTCATTTGGATTACCAAAAAATGAACCAATCTAAAATTTCTACAAAATTGGGCAGAAACTCCAAATACTTTGGAAATCAAAGTAATGTGGGGATCATATTACCTACAGAAAGCAAATATATGAGAAGAAAATAAATTTTGACTGAATTATGGCCTCAAAAATATATNTTAAAGTAGTTTAGCTTGTTCTAAACTCTTGAATCTCTTTAACTCCTTCCTCTCCTCTCTTTACCCAAAGGGGGGGAAAAGGGAGGGGGGTAGGGGGCATCTGTCGCTCAGGGTTTGGTGGGTTTGGCTGAAACCGCGACACAAGTAAAATTTAAACACGTCTTTTTCAGCTACTGTGATGCAAATATGTAAAGGCAATTTGTCTGTTTTTCAGGATGCAAGAAGAGCCAGCTGGGATGTGGGGCACAGTCTGGGATCCTCAGGCTGACAGAGCAGGTTCCAGTCCACCTAGGCAGGTGGAGGGGCAGCTCCCACCAGGCAAGGTGCTGGTGACGGGGCTAGGCCAAGGTCAAATCAGAAAGCTGAGCTGGTAAATTGAGGTAACGAGCAGTAATGACCTTTGTAACAAAACTCCTGGCAGAGGTATCTGCTTGAGGCTGTGACAGTAGAGTGCTGCCTGTTTTGTTACTCATGCATAATAAATCTGATGTCTATAGCTGCCCCCTCCTTGAGAATACTCTGGTTAGCAATAGTGACAAATGTTGGAGTTATTCATGTGAGAGAGCTCATAAAGAATGGAATTAATGGAAGCAAGAACTGTCTTGGGAGAATGACAAGAACAACATATATATGTTCATAAGAAAAAGGAGTAGGGAATAAGGTTCATGCAAACCCTGTCCTCTCCTTCCCTGTAGTTATGGATTTTGTTGAAGTAATTTTTCTTATTTTCCATATATGTCTTTTTTTATCTGAGGTTTTCTACTTCATTTTATATTGAATACTATATTAACTCCAGACAATCATTTTCCTCTTAAAGTGATGCTCTCAGATAGATTGTATTGGCTTTTTGTCAGGGACTATTTTCTACGTTTTGGTGCTAGGAAAGAATATTATTGGAATGCTAGGCAGAATTGGTTTGAAACAGCAACTTCTTAAACATATGTTATGTTGCTAAGTACGGTAGAGAGTTTGTGATATTCTGCTAGGAAAAAAAAAATAAAAGAAAGGTATATTACATGAATCTTATGGCATTTCTTACATCAGCTTCATTTTTCATAAAGTCTGCTCTGAAACTAAAAGGGTTTAATTTTCATCACTGAGGAAAAAGTATCAGAAACTATTTCCTTTGCTTACTTGCATTCTGGAATTTTTGATGTATATCACACACAGATTTTCCACAGCAGTGAAGGGAATACAAAAGTACTTTATTCTCAGGTGAGTGTGTTCTTCTATCTGGTGATGTAGGCTGTATCTTTCTACCTTGTCCTTAGATCAATCCTGGATGGCAAAACATTTAGCCATAGCATATTTTGATACAATATTTGGCATAGCTTAATGAATTTATAGCATTGTCTGGAGAAAAGCTTATCTTTACTCTTGCCCTGGAGCCCTAAATTTCTCTCTAAAATGTATGCTTCTCTTTTGGGAAGAGAAGATGTGATGTCACTGACTTACTGTCCTCAAGCACCTACTAAGTGCTTGTCTTAGAAGCTGTACTGCTATCTTTCTCTCTGATTCTTATGAGTGTTGGGTGCTCTCAGCAGAGAGTAAGAGCCAGTAGATATGTTCAAAAACCACCTGCATTCTCCTTTTTAATATTTCTTAAACAAAAGCAACTTTAAGAGCTCATACCACACTTCAAACTATGTCCAGAATCATACTGGTTCCCAAAATTATCTGAATTCTCCATCTTACTGTATGCCTCATTCTACCTTTTGTAGATGCACCACATTAGTAGGATATGCAGGTTTTGCAATTCATTTACAGCAGCTTAGGCTGTTATATGAATCCTGAAAAAGCTATTTTAACCCCCTAATTTTTAAGCTTCTGGGGTATATGAAGTGAATTCTCCAGTAAAAGGTGAAGAAGAATTATTGGCATGATATATCAACTTCAAAGACAAATTGTAATGTAGTGCTCTAGTTGCAGCTACCAAGTAGTGTTTTTGGTAAAGCCTTGCTATTTTACATCTTGAGAGAGTGTCTGAAAGTGTCAAACAATTATATTGACTAGGACTATCACTGACAGAAAACAATAAAAGCTTTTTATCTTAGAGGTCAGAACTAACATTTTAGGACACTGTTCTACACTGAAAATTAGAAATGCACCTCATAGATTTCAGGGTTGCCTGGCTCCTTCAAAATAGATGCTAAGGAAATCCCTATGATTGCTGCTTTTGGTCGGTCTTCAGAAAGCTCCATTCTCGTCTGGCTGACAGGCGAGCACAGGATGAATTGGTGCTGCTACAATATGAAATATTGTGATTCTTACTAAACTCTCCCCCACAAGAGGGAGTCAGATGGAGTGGGCGTGTAAAGTGCCTAGGAAACAAAAAATTGTTCACCTATTAGCAGTGCTCAAAATCACCCAAAGAAGAAACAGTGGCAGCCTGAGATGTTTATGAGGTGACAGGTATAAAACATAATAGTGTATTAACTCTCATAGCACACCAATGGAGCTAATGGATTTGGTATGTGTCTAATGGTGTCCAGTAAAAGATTATCCAGATTTTCAATTACGAGTCATGCTAAGACAAAAGACATAGAAATTTATTTTTTTTTTTTACTAAGCATTACAAGAATCACATAATAAGTTGATACTCTCGAAAATGACAGATTTCTGCTTCCAGAATGACCAGAAATAGAATCTGCTTTTAATTATAGTTTTAGTTGTCTTTGTAAGAGGAAACATGTTTTTTAAGTCAGCAAGAATTTAGGAGAAATATCAGAGTTGCAGAAAAATAGATAGTATGAAATGATCATAGCTCTTTAAGTTTCTTGTCTTGTTCATTTTTTTAAAGTGCAGACTATTAAATCTTATGGTTGGCTGGGTAAAACTTTCATTCTGACAGCATTATCCCTCTCACAGATGTAGGTTACAGAGGTTTCCTTTCATTAAAAGGCAATATTTCATGCTGAAGTTATGAATTTGAACCACCAATAGAGAGCTTAGATCACACCACAGTAAAGTTTAATGTCTAATTAACAACTTCAATATTTTTGCCTTAGTCTTTAAAATAAATAAACAAAGAGCACAAAAAAAATAGATTAAATGGTAAGGAATTGGGACTATAGTCTGGAAGCTCTAGTATTTCTCTTACTAAATGACTAAATCACATTCCACCATTTTGTTAATATCACAAATTGTTTCCCTCCTGCCTATCTGCTCGTCATCTTTTCCTATTGCATTTGTTCTGGGTGACATTTAATTTGCAAGTTCCTTTGCATAATAAGTTATCCCAACAGTATGTTGGCATTGAAAATCATTTTCTTTAATGAGAAAACAAAAAAAAAAAAAAATACAGCAGAGAAAACACTCTGACTCCAGGAAGAAAAAGACAATGCAGAGCATGAGGTAAGCTCACAGAAGAACAGAACTTCTGATTCTTCCCATGCCACTGTGCATTGCAGTCCTACATACGCTGTGAATCCTATTGCAAGTGTGCTTATTTCAGTGGAATTGAACCAGAACGTGGTGCAGTAGTACTACTGGTAACAGCTCACTGTATAAGCATTGCATAGGTCTTTGGAAAACCACTTTTTTCATACCAGTTATATTGTGCCTTTTTGCCATTACATCAACTTTAGTAATTGGTGGTCTGGACATAATTGTGCTAAGCATCTGCAGAAGAGAAGGACTTTGACTCTTTTCAAAAAGTAGCAACTTAGGATGTTATTCCTTCAGTGGATTTTAAAGAGTTAATTACCTATTTTTCTAAAGATCTTACACATCCAGAATATGTGGAGGGTCTCCTCACAGGATTCCACTGGTAGCTGTAAGAAGTTTTACTTTTCCTATAGCTGCAATTACTGTGGCATCTGTAAAATTTATAATTTAATATTTCATCAACCACAAACATTTCATTTATACTTTCTTAAGAAGAAGCAAAAATAATGTTGTTTACTAAAACAGAATCATGTAATTGTTTTGCAGATTCTTTGATAGTAATTGGAGTTGATTTCAAGGGATTTAAGATAGCACTTGGTTGGTGACAACTCCCACTCCTTTGGAAAGTATTTATGTATAGTTGTTGGCAGCAAATTTGACAAAAGTACTTGTCTAACAAAATGCAGGGGTTGGTACTAAGTTAAATTTATGCTCCACAAAAAAAAAGGATTTTGTTACAATTAGAAATGAAGCATTTAAGCTGCCTTTTCTGCCTCTAAAAGCATAAATGCTCATTATCCATTCATTACTTTAGTTTTACATGGGCATATTGTCCTGTTCTATCTAAGCAGTACTCATACAACAAGACAGAACTGGGCTTTTTGTATCCTGCCTTCTACTTAAGCTTTTCCAGGTGTAGTACTGATTATTTTATACAAGCCTCCTAGTTAATACTTCTAATGAAATAAAAGATTCCGTGTGAATACTCAATTTAAATTCAGCCTAAGCTCACAAAATGAATGTTAACAGAAAGGGGAGGGGTGGGGGAGCTAAAAATGTGTTCATGTGTTTTCCCTGCTTCATTTTGTGTTTGTTTATTATTAATTCTTTCTTTCTCTCTCTTTCTCTCTCTTTTTTCCTTTTTTTTTTTTTTTTTTTTAATGTAATGTATCAGCCTTTCAACAGATAAACCTATCCAAGGCTTTTCTGTTACTGGTAAAATTTTGGAACTATTTAATATTTTATTGTTTCTATGCAGATGCAGTTTATAGGCAGCAACTGGAACATAAACAACACTGTTACTTAGCACAGATTATAGATGAAATGAAAGTCATCATCAGCTTGATAACCTGGGATTATAATATGTCTGCTTTACCGTTTATAGCACAAAGTTTCCTTTTTGGAGGGAATGTATTTTAACTTAAGATGCTGACCTAGGTTTACATGCTCACTTCTTACTTCTGTCTCCATTATGTGTGTGTTTATATATATATATATATTAT
>VZRU01011503.1:109823-122440 GCA_013398155.1 Pedionomus torquatus
TTTTGTTTTTCTGCAGCAATGCTGCAGAAAATAAAGTGGAACAGAGAGATGGAAAAATTATATAATAAATAAAACACAGTCAGAAAAAAATAGATTGACAATAACGAATCAATAACAATTTTTCTCCTTGTTATTATGTAGCTGCTCATCATGCTAATTTCCATCCCCCTTTATACCACTGCATTGAAAAAGACTGATAAACTTCCTAGAATAATCAAATACTTATGGTGACTTTGAAGTTACCTGTACTTCTGTAGAATGCAGATAATAGGAACCCCTGTCGTTTACCTAAAATGGTACATAAAAATGCAGGAGCATCTAAGAAACCAAGTATATATTTCCTTTTTTCATCAATTAACACAAGATCCCCTGAGCATTAGCAATAAATCATCCACCTTGTGTGTGTGTGTTTCATCAAGCAAAGCGATCGCCATATCTTAAATGAAGACAGCTGCTGATGGGTATAAGATCTCTTGCAAGCACAGAGGTAGGAGGGGAGAAATTCTCTGCAATTTAAATAAGGTTTGAAATGTCAGACTCTTCTAGATTGTATCTCTTACTAGTTATGTATGAAAGCCTCATCTGATTTATTCAAGGACATGTTTGATAACGCAAATTTGCAGTGCTGCTAATAAGGAGCAGAATATATATACCCTCAGCAGGAGGATGATTTAAAATGCTGTCACAGTGATACAGGAAAAACTTGCTCTGAAAAGAGATTTCTTCACTTGTCACTTGCATGATACAAAACCTGATTTCATTCAAGATTTATAAAAAAGCCCATTTTTTAATCAAGTTATCTTTTTCTAGAATATCCACATTAACATTAGAAAATATATCTCTTATCTTTACTTATATCTTTGCTTCTGTGTAAAGGAAAAGTCTTATGGGAGCAGTTTTAACAAGTAAACACCATTGATATCAATAAAGACTTAAATGTACAGCCCTCATTATTACACTTTTTTTAACAAGAGTTCAAGGTAAAGAAGAGTGAATACATAAAAGGCGCTGGGAGGAGGGTGACAACGTTAGATGCAAACAAGACATTGCCAAAGAAAGTGTGCAGTACTTTAAGCAGCACATTCTGCCCTATTTTTAGGCATTTGTTTTTTAAGTGATTCAGCATGTTCTTGCTCTAACTCCATCTGCTTTATGGATCTTAGAAATACACTAAGTTTTACCATTTCCACTTCAGGGGAATGCCATGACATGTACAGGGATTGGACTTAGTTTTTTTCATTTTTTTATGAAGAATATGATATGTCTGGTTGCAGTGGATTGCATCTGATGGGCTACAAAATTAACGGTTGAGTATTTTTTCAATATGCTCATGCTGTATACAAGGGTGGGGTGCAGCACTGTGAGAAAACACAACTGCTCTAATACAGTTAGAATGGCATTGAGCCTTTCTGAGTGAGAGGTCATGCTAACTCTGTGAAATGGTGCTTCCTGATCTGAAGTTAGTATTTATTCTTAGGCCTTGTAGGCTTATCAGGCTTCAAAGGCCTCTATGATGTTTGCATTGGGTTCCCCCGTAAACTTCAAGACAGCCCTTTTGCAGTACTGAGGTGTTTTTTGATTGTTGTTTTTATATCCACAGACTGCCAAGAATATACCAACTCAAATTCTGAACCCAGATTTCATTGTCTGCAAACTACATCTTGAATGACATCACTCCTTGTAATTTATTACCATAAATCCTTGTTAACCAATAAAATTTATTAAGGATAGCATAAGATTTATTGTTCTGATTCTAGAACTGAGAAGGTACAGAAATAATGTTTTTCTGTGCCTATATAATGTGAGAATGGATGGTAAGGATCAAACCAAGCATTATTGTAACACAACCACTTTGGCTGTCACTGACACTCAGAGAACCCCGGGTTTCTCATGCCCATCAGTTTCTCAAAAGACTGCCTTTGTCCAGGCAGAAGTGAACAGGTCTAGAGCCTCTTAATGAGCTCTTGGTTTATGTTTTTTGCATTTTAGAATCATGGGATAGTTTGGGTTGGAAAGGACCTTAAAGATCAACTAGTTCAAACCCCCTGCCATTATTTAATATCTCCTTTGCTTACATCAGGCAGGGTGGTGTTTTGTGATAGTTTCCTAAACATGGGTATATTTCTGATGTTGTCCACTTGCTCTCCATGAGAGTAGATGAAGAACCTTGTGCACTTACTCATAACATAGCATATATAAACTTTTATACAGTGGCACAGTGGGGTTTTTTTTGTTTGTTTTTGTTTTTTTTTTTTTGTTGGTTTTTGTTTGTTTGTTTGTTTTGTTTTGTTTTGTTTTGTTTTGTTTTGTTTTTTTAACTGTCTTCTTTTCCTGTTAGCTTGTAACATTTACTTTATATTTTGACTGTTTTAAGACTTCCAACAGGAGTGACACCCAGATACATGCCCACAGTTCCAAAGATCTTTTTCCTGACCACAAGTGGATTATCTGGAATCCCTTGTTGCCACATATGGGTGTTCTTTCACTTGGTTATAACATTTTACTTTGAACACCTAATTTCCAAATGTAAATTTCTTGTGCAGTCATAAAATGTTGGAAGTTCTTCTGGAAGTTCTAGAAGAAGATGGGAAGATAGTCTCAAACATGTACAAGTCCATATTTTTACCCTACTTTCTTTTGTTAGCATCTCCTCTTGACACCATAAGAAGCAAAATCTTTGGTCACATTCAGTACATTTGTGTCCCTAACTTTCTGCTTTTCTTTGCTGTCAGCTTCTGGGCTGATAAGTGAATTCTGTGAGATCATATTATTTGTGACACATATTACCTTTTTTGCTCTTAATCTGAGTTTTAGAATCCTAAATGGTATTAAACCTTTTTCTGGAAGCAATTTTACAACGAAGATTTAGCTTTGTGCATGCATTCAGCCCTTGTTTTGTAGGAGATAAGACAAATAGATTTTCTCACCCTAACACTTTCTGAGAAGCATTTTAATTTACTTATACACACTGACCTTTAATTATGTGAAAGATTGCAACTGCAGTCAAAAGCACTTCAATTGCTGAGGTTGGCATAGCGGTTTATGCTTAAAATGATGTTCAGGAAAGAAGGAGGATTTTAATCTGTTTTGTACCACACTTGGCACAGAACAATATTCAGGACAGGGCCACTTTCTTTTCTGTGGCATTATTTTCACTGTACAAAATTTGTCCCTTCTCCTTTTCCCATGAGTACAGTTTTCCTTTCATTTGGAAAAGAATGAATCAGTTCAGATAAAATGATGTATGCTTTTTCCTCCAGTGCCTTCTCCAGTCAGAGAGGACTGAAGAGATGATTCTTTCCTAAAGGCTCTCTGTTGTGCCAGCACGCTAAGTGCTTCAGGTCTGTTTTGATTTATTGTCATTCTTTTGTTTGGCAACAATTTCACAATTTTAATTTTTCAGGAAAAAAAAATCTGAATCATGTCAGTCCATTTAAACCAGGTGTTGTGACATGTTTGATTAGTTTTTGACTTGCAAAAGCTGTCCATTCTGTTAAGTGGAATCGACTTACTGACACTGTGGAGTGCCATGTGCCTTTAACATGAAAATAGAGATTGTTGAGATTGCTGTCTTCAGAGTGAAGTCCAAAACATTATACAAATATTTCCACCTGAAAAGACAACAGCAGCTTTGATGAATTATATTTAAGGTGAGATAATTTCAGAAGATATATTTGCTGTTTGGTTATCATTAATTTTCAAAAGGAAATAGTCCTAAACAATTGCAATTAAAAAAAAATCTATAAAGTACATGTTGTGTGTAAGTTCTAATGAAAATTATAACAAAATCCCCTTTCTACTTGCATGAGTTTAATGAAGGGTCTAAGAATGAAGGTCTAACAGCAGTCCTGTCATTAAGATGGCTAACAGTGTCATTTACCAATACATAAAAGCACATTAAATAAATTTCAGAAAAAATATATCAGTTCATCTGTTTGGTAAATCCAGTCATGGTTACCTTTTAAAGCTGAACCTTTGACCCCCATTTGTATATTTATCTTACATACAAGAAACCTGCATTCGGCTCTCAGTCTACAATGGAATATTCTGATTTCTTTTTAAGATGGTAGGTAATGAAGTTTGTTGCTGTACTTCAAACAGGTAGGATTTCTTCAGTTATAATTAGAGCTAGATTGCTGACAGCGAGGAAGTTGCCATTCTGGAGAACATACAAAGTTTGTCTAGTGATATATTCTTTGATCAAAGCGAAGTAAACCTCAGCATCAAAGAGCTTGTAATAGCCTCACTGAAAACACTGAAAACAAATGGAAGAATAACCTTACCTTGTGATAAACTATTTTTCTAATTGCTTGTAATTAGGTTGTGGTATTGCAAGGTTTCACTGCATAAACTTTGGTATTTTTAACTGTTACAGTTTTGGATGTATTTGTTATTTGTATAAAATTCCTCTTTTTGGAGATTGCTTCATTCTTGATCTCCATAGAATACTTAGACAATTACATGCAATTATTGTGCATAAGGTTAAAATTTGTAAGGAGTTTTGAAAATAAACTATGAATTGATTTCTATTTTTTCTTAGAACAGAATTTCTCGCATCTACCTACTGGAAATAATTTGCTATTTATAGGTATTATCAGCACTAATCTTTTCCATATGTTTTCATTTGAGATCTTTCAGTACCTTGGTTATTCTTTTCCTGCTCTGAGCCACTTGAAAGTCTTAGCATTCTTGTGCTGGAAAGACCAAACATAATATTTTATATATTAATAATATATATCAATATTTTCCATAAACTATATGCAATTCCATACGCTGCCTTTATCATCGTGACTTGGTTTTACCTATAACTGGGTATGAAATTGAGGTCATCAATGAGCTGTGACGATTAAAACACTTTCCCCCAATGGTACATGCAAGATGTGTTTTACTTTTCAGAGATCATTGCTTTTCTCTTATCAAATATTACCAATGTATTTAACTTTAAATATGAATTACTGAAGGTCCTTGCATTATTCTCTGAACTGGACCAACCAAATGGCTTTGCCATATGCCATTTTATGTTACTAAATTGCTAGTTCTTTTTCTGTATCATTAATAAACGTAATAAATAACAATGGATCTAGCACAGAATCCACAGCCACTTTGCTGTTAATCTTTTGCCTTTTTCATAAAATATTTTTTTGATGAAAATAGGTCATTCAAGATTTTTTTTTCTTGTCTCCAAGCCAGTTTCTGATCCATATGAATTCTTTGCCTCTCATCTTACCCCTACATCCTTTAATAACCTTCTGCCAAGGAAATTGTCAAAGGTCTTTTGAAAGTTGTATTGGCTTTGTGTGGCAAGGCTTTGATTGCACAGGGGCTGCAGGGATGATTTCTATTAGATGATATCATAAGATGGCCACATGTCACATGGAAACAGTTCCAGCCAGCTCCAAGACTATCAGTGACACTGCAGCACCTCTGGCATGATGTATTTAAGAAATGGCAAAAAATGCTACACAGTAATAGCTGGGAAAGAGAAACGAGAATGTTTGAAAGAAACAACTATGCAGACACCAAGATAAGTAAAGAAGAAGGGGGAGAGGGTGCTCAAGGAGAGGACATTCCCCTGCAGCCCAAGGAGAGGATCACGATGAGGCAGGTTACCCCCCTACAGCCCATAGAGGACCACATCAGAGCAAATGCCTGCACTGCAGCCTGTAGAGGGCCCCACACCAGAGCAAGTGGACATGCCCTGAAGGAAACTGCATCCCGTGAAGATGTATGCATAAACTGGCCCCTGGCAGGATCTGTAATCTATGAAGAGGAGCCCATACAGGAGCAGGCTTTCTTGCAGGACCTGTGACCCCATGCTGGAGCAGGCCATTCATGAACGACTGCACCCATGGAAAGGATCTGTGGAGCATTCCCTGAAGAACTGGAGATTATGGAAAGGATCCATACTGGAGAAGTTTGTAAAAGACTATATCCCATAAAAGGAACCCCATCCTGTAGCAGGGAAAGAGCATGAGGAAATAGAAGAAGCAGAGAAAAAATATTGTGAATGAAGCACAACACCTACTCCCCATCCTCTTGCACCACTTATGAGTGGAAGGCAGAAAAGTCAGAAGTGAAGCAGATCCTGGGAAAAAGGTACTGGGGAGAAGGAGTTTTTGGTTTTGTTTTCATTCCTCACCATCCTACTCTGTTATTAATTGGCAATAAATTAAATAAATTTTCTTCAAGTAGAGTCTGTTCTGCCTGTGATGGTAATTGGTGAGTGTTCTCCCTGTTGTTATCTTATCCTATATTCTTTTTCATCTTATTTTTGCTTCCCCTTTTTCCATTGATAAAGGGGAAGTGATATGGTGAAAAAATCTCACTGATAACCTTATTATTAAGTGGAGGGCGGAAAGGGAAGGGAAGGGAAGGGAAGGGAAGGGAAGGGAAGGGAAACGTTCCAAAACTTGCCGATTTAGTCAATTCCTAAAGTGATCTAATTTATGTAGATGTGGAAATTACATATTTACCCCATTGTGCCAGGGAATGGATAATGTTCCTGGCAGTCTACCTTTTTAGCACTGGAGGAACTCAGCACAATTCATATTTTGGTTTCACTATGTGAGAGATTTCAAAGCATCATACAGTGGGCAGCATGTATGTTGTATTTGGAGGTTACAAGCTAAGAATTAAGCAGGCCAGATATAACCTTCCAAATAAGAGTTCAGTCATAAAGCTAGCAAGATTATTCTGACTTTTGGATTTATTTATTTTTTTAGTTTTTAGAGATATATCAAATTTGCCAAATTTACCCAAAGCTAACTTTAAGATGGCAGCAGTGTTTGGTGGTGAAGCTCTTTGATTCAAGGTAAATATACTAAAGTGTGTGTTTTCCCAGATTATTGTCCTCTCAGTTGTAGCTGGAAAACATTGCAGACTCTGTGTCATGAAAGACTATTTAGCTTTTGAAATAAATACTGCAACATCAATTGGCTGAGAACAAAGTGAAATGCACTTAACAGTCCAGCAAACAGTAGTTCAAAAATCCCAAATAGTGAAAGTGGAATTTGTAGCAGGTGAGCTAAGAAAGCTGATACAACAAATGCCAGATTCCTTTTCCTTAAGCTGGTGTAATTTTAAAATAATGAGTGTTTCAACAGAGTTACAGAGGTTTGGCTAAATTTTTGATTCAATGGAAATATTAGAAATCATGTTATGAATAGAAGGAAAAGCAGAGAAAATACTCCAAACGTTTGTGATATGCCTTATTTAAGTTAATTGAGTTAGGCTTGAGGTAAATATATACTGTGAATGCAAACACAAAAAGCTTCTGACAGGAAATAATAAGATGCAAATATATCTATAATTAGACCATTATTACAATAGACACCACTTTAATATGACTTTGTTTGAAATTTCCTGCATATAATTTCTTTAAAATTCCATATATGTATATATGTACTAGCTCTGTCTATAATTCTTCTCTTTAAAAGGAAAGACAAGAACTGACATACCAGGCTTACTAAAAAAAAAGTCCTGTTTTTTATTTTTAGCAAGAAGAGTAAACTTGACCTTGTCAAGAACTTTTGATTTTAATATCTGATTTTTAATGCTTCCAAGACTTTCACAATAAAAAAGGAAGATTGCACAGCAGGTTACTGACTTTTTATCTGACAAAACAATACATTTCTTGTACTATTTGTACAAGGGAGTGGATTTCCTCCTTTTCCTTAGTTGTGGAACACAAAGACAACCATAGAATAAGAATGATTTTAAAAAGAAACCTACAAAATGCTATGTTTGTCCAGGTATTTTAACTGCAAGAAATAGTTAGGTTTTCTGTAGTGTACAACCGAAAATATGCATATAAAGACTACTACATGCTGTTTACCTGAAAGGCAGATTCTAAGGCTGTCTCTAAACTGACTAATTTTCTGCAAAATTAATCAGATCAACTAGAAGTTATTCCCTGAACTCTCTCAGGGAGCTGTAGTACAAATTTAACACAAAAGGCGGTGTCTTGAGATAGCACATCGAGAATGTTTTGATATAGTCTCCTCTTTTTCTTACAGGTAGTGTGAATTTGACTATTTTACATAGTATTTTTCCAACTTTGTGTACTGTGACACACTTTTTAAAGTGGAAAATGCTTTCAGCTACACTTCCAACTGTCCAAAACTTCAGCATTACAGTGTAACCCTAATAGAAGGGCATTTAAGTCTCTAAAATGTAAAGCAAATAAACATTGTATAATATTTCTTTGCAGATCAAGATTTGCTTTCTTTATAGCGAGTCCTAGAGCAATTTCTCTGGCAACAAAAGCTGACTGAAGTAAGGTATACAACAATAATATAATGCTTTCTTGCTTTCCTATACTTATCTCAGAAAATGTTATTTTATGGGCATAAAATAACCTAGATGTAAAATGCATGGCATATAATGGCACGCTATGCGAGATGCAGAATTTGGCTATCATCAGCTACATGAATAATAGAATCTAGAACTGCCTAGGTTGGAAGGCCTTTTTCAGATCATCTGGTCCAACCTTCAACCTAACACTGACAAAAGTCACTAAACCATGTCTCTAAGCACTATGTCTATCCGTATTTCAAATACCTTCAGGGATAGTGAGTCAGCCACTTCCCTGAGCAGCTCGTTCCAATGCTTAATAAACTTTTCAGTGCAAATTTTTTTCCTAATATCTGACTGCTCATTTCTTGGAACATGGAGACAGCCTGCTCCTGCATACTTGATTTCCTTATTGAAAAATGTTCAGCCTTTCTGGGCACCTTTGCTGTTCAGACTGCCTCCCAAGGGACTCCATCAAGCAGTCTCCTGAAAAGACCAGTCTGCCCTCTGGAAGTCCATGGTAGCAGTTCTGCTGATCCCCATCTTTGATTCTCCAAGAATCGAAAACTCTACCATTTCATGATCACTATTCCCAAGTTGGCCTCCACCCATCACATTGCTCACAAGTCCCTCTCTATTTACAAACAGAAAGTCTAAAAGGGCTCCTTCCCTATTTGGCTCTCTTGCTGGCTGTGTCAGGAAGTTAACCCCAGGACATTCCAGGAACCTACTAGACTGTTCCCTCTCAGAGATATTGTGTTCCCAGTTGATACCTGGTAGGTTGAAGACCTCCACAAGAACAAGGGCAAGTAATCTTGAGATTTCTCCCAGCTGCTTACAGAATTTTTAATCTACTTCTACATCCTGATTGGGGCAGCCTGTAACACACTCCTGCCATGATATCAGGCTTGTTGGCCCTCCTCCCGATTCTTACCCATAATGACTCATTCATGTTGTCCACATCACTGTGTTCTTAACTTTTATAACACTCCCTAACATACAGAGATACCCCACTTCCTCTCCTTCCTTGTCCGTCTGTTCTGAAGAGGTTGTAGCCATTGTCTGTCAAAGTCCCCACCATCCATGTATGTCTATGCAGATATTGCCTGGAACTATGTTGGTTTGTTTTTTTTTTTTCCCCACAGGGCAAAAGCCACATTAATACCAAGACCTCAAGTGACTTTTACATCTAAGTTGTGAGGAAACTACCTACAACAGTACAAACAACAATAAGTGGTATTCCTCTGTACTTTCCACATTACAGCAATTCTGCACATATGCACTATTCTGTACCATACATATTTGATCTTTAGCAAAGCAGAAGTCCTCAGGAATCTAAATTATGTCAACTACATTTATGTCTAGTCTGCTATTTACTGCAAGAAGTGATAGTGAGGCATTTCCAGGGAGTTCATTTTACTGTAGACAGCTTGTTTTTGTTAAGAAACTCCCTGCTTTGTCTCATTTCTGAAACACTAATAAGTTTAGCAATATCAATCAACACTTTAAAAGGGTTTAACTTACTGTAACTTGCCAAAGAGTACACTTTTAGACAGAAAAAAATATCAGAAAAAATGAAGCTGAGGTAGAACCTAGATCTTTTTTTTTTCATGTCCTTAGCCAGTTTGCAGTCTATTCTGAGGGCACTTTTTTATGGCACAGTTTCTCAGGTTTCATGTTCATAATACATTAATTAAATGCTAATATGGATCTGCTCTGATCCCATTCAATAGTCTGAATTGATGATTATTGCAACAAAAGCCTTTCTGCTTATGGCAATATTCACTTTAAATGCATAATAAGACTTTTATTTAAGTAAGGAGTAGTTTAAATATTCAGCAGGATATTTAAAATTAAATGGAAGGTGATTTCTAAATGTCTTGAAGAAAATGGAAAACTGTGATTTCTATTTTTTAAATAGGTTATTATGTGGTCAAAACATCAAATATAATACTGCAAAGTTTCTTTAAATTTCTTAAATTCAGTCATCACTGTTATCTTTACATGTAATACACATGTTACAAGAAAAGTACGGTAAAGTGAATATAATTATAAAGTGATATAATTGCTTCTATATTTTCTGATTTAAAAACATAGATGTTCTTTAGGCTTTGAATTATAAAAAGTCCTAGTGGAAGAAGATATCTCTCCTGTACTCTGAAATTACCTAAGTACATTAGAATATTAAAGTTCATGACCAGTATTGAGAAGTAAATGAAGGGCCAATGACTTCTTCAAAGCACCTGTATAGTATGATGATAAAAGTACTAGCTTGTATAATGACAGTAAACTGGAAAAATTTTCTGTTTAGCTTTAGTTTAATGGCTGCTAACCAACTCATGGCAACAACATCAAATATTCTTATGCTTTTAAATTGGCCAAGAATGTTCATTATATAGTAATATTTATGTAGTACATTTCCCTAAATTCTGTAATTCTGTCCAGCATTAATTCTTTTTGATGTCATGTTGTAGTTATATTTTTAGCATTTGTAAAATTTCCTGGTATTAGAATTATTTGTTGACATTTAACCCCAGCTGACAGATAAGCCCCACACAGCTGCTCACTGACTCCTCCTAGTGGAATAGGAGAGAGAAGCAGAAGGGCAAATGTGAAAAAGGTCACGGTTGGAGATAAGCAACACAAAAGCTGCACCTGCAAGCAAGGACAAATAACGAATTCATTCATTACTTCCCATCACAGACAGGTGTTCAGCCATCTCCGGAAAAGCGGGGTTGCATCATGCGTAACAGTTACTTCGGAAGACATATGTCATAACTCCGAAGGTCCCCCCTTTCCTTCCTCTTCCCCCAGATTTATATGGGGAGCATAATGTCATATGGTATGGAATACCCCTTTGGTCAGTTGGGCTCAGCTGTTCCAGCTGTGTCCCCTCCCAGCTTCTCATGCACCTCCAGCCTACTCACTGCAAGGCAGTGTGACAAGAAGAAAAGTTCTTGACTCTATGTAAGCACTGCTCAGCAATAGGTATAAAATCCCCATACTATCAACACTGTTTTGGTCACAAATACAAAACATGGAACCATACAAGATACCATGAAAAGATTTAATGCTTTAACTCTACTGATTATATGAAGAATTTCCTTTAAGTTCTGTATTTCATTAATATATGAAATAGGAATGATCATAATGATATATTCTTGTGCAGTTTGTGGAGTAGTTTTGTCTGGTAGAGATGAGCTAGGATGGAAAACTCGGCTGATATGAAAGCACTTATTATGGCAGCAGAAAGAGATGACAAATACAGAGTGCTAGAATGGCAAATGATGCAGGGAAAAAAAAAAATCAAGGTTGTAAGTATTTCTTTGATATGTATACGTATTTTATTAACACCTTCTATTCATCACCAGTTCCAAATCTATGAATAAATGATTTAAGGCTGAGTGCTATTTATGAATGGCATTTTTTGTGGGGGAAATACCTTGCAATGGTACTTTTACTAGTGCAGTAGCTGTTATAATGTGTCTGCTTTCAAGCTCAGTTTTACATTTCTACCACAGTTTAGTAAATAAATTAATGCAGTTTAATAAAATGGGTCAATGAACTAGGATACTATTTTAGTAAAAGCATACAAACTTTAATTTATCTCTCAAACAAAATATGGAAAATGGGAAGGCTGACAAGCTCCAGTGTAGCTCTTGAAGTTCTTTTCAAATAGTAGAAATTCTTTGATTTTTTGTCTAGCTATCAGAAGTATCAGAAGCCCATTACATAGTAGATTAAGAATGAAAACGTAATCCAAAGAAGAAAGCATGTCACCAGAAATTTCTCTCTTGTGTGGAAACTTATTGTTTCTTGAACAAGAAGATGTAATGTGGTGGGCAGACCCTGGCTGGAAGCCCAGTTCCCACCACAGCCGCTCTGTCACTCCCCTCTTCAGCAGGACAGGGAAGGAAAATATGATGAAAACCTTGTGAGTTAAGATAAGGACAGGGAGATCCTCAGCAATTACCAGCAATAGCAAAACAGACTTAACTTGGGGAAAATTAATTTAATTTATTACCAATCAAATCAGAGTAGGGTAATCAGAAATAAGACCCAAACCTTAAATCCCCTTCCCCCTGACCCTCCATTCTTCCCAGGCTCAACTTCATTCCCAGTTTTCTCTGCCTCTGCCCCCTTGGCTGGTGCAGGGGCATAGGGAATGGGAGTTCATCACATTTTGTCTCTGCTGTTCCTTTCTCCTCATGGGGAAGACTCCTCACAATCTTCCCCATCTCCAGTGTGGGGTCCTGGCATAGGAAACAGTCCTCCACACACTTCTCCAATGTGGGTCCTTTTCATGGGCTACAGTTCTTAATGCT
>VZRU01011503.1:122458-137111 GCA_013398155.1 Pedionomus torquatus
TTTTCTTTTTTTTTTTTTTTTTTTTTCGTGGGATGCAGTCCTTCAGGAGCAGACTTCTCCAGCTTCTGTCCCCCAGAACAACCCCAGGGTTATTTCTCTCACATAATCTCAATCCTCTCTCCAGCTGCAATTGTGTAGGTGTTTTTTTTCCCTTCTAAAATATGTTCTCACAGAGACACTACCACCTTCCCTAATGCTCTCAAGCCTTAGTTAGCAGTGGTTTCATCTGGGAGCTAGCATTGGCTCTATCAGACATCAGGGAAGCTTCTGGCATCTTCTGACAGAAACCACCCCTGTAGTCCCACCACAATCAAAATCCTGCCATGCAAATTTCATACCCATAAGTATCAGGTTCTGAGTTTGCTATGCAAATAGTTTTTAGCAGTGATCTTGGGACTCATACATAACATGTCTGTATGTATTTCTGATGTATTTCGATATATTTCAACATATATCCACAATCTAACATTTTAAGGTTTGTCTTTTTCCACCTGAACTGGATATCCTAACATCTATGGAGACTTTTACTATTATTTTTTGTTGTGTTGCCTTGAAAGACTCTTAAAAGTCATGTTTCAGATTAAATTTATGCTAAAAAATATTTAATTTAAAGCTGTATCTCCTCACAGGTTGTATGTTGATTTAAATCTATTATGCTTCATTCAAACTAAAGATCAAAGATAAGATAAAATGTGGTGTTCATTGACAGAACAGGAATCCATTTTTCCCAAATGACGACTTAGAAAACTGAAAATGGAAAACTTATTGCATCTTGGTTCAATTCCAGTTTCCTTTAACATTTCTAACCCCCTAAGACATATCTTCATATACTAGAAGCCTATGTATACTGCATGCCATATATTTTGGAGACATATGGAAGCACATTAGGCAAGGAAAGTCTGAGCAAAGAAAGTGAACCTGGAGGGAAAGGCAAAAGAACAGGATGAAAGCAAATCATGTTAGCACCTTGTTTTGCTTCTGCTCTTTTCACTACTTCCCAATGTTTACTTCATTAAATACACGTAGACCAGTATAGAATTTTATGGTCTTTGATTTTTACAGTCTCTGATGTTTAAAATGATAACTTGAAAGTCACTTCTAAAGCTGATGAATAGCATGAAGAAATTATAAGTGCTTGGCCCATTCTCCTGTATTTGTTTCTGTCCATTTTCCAAAGCATAAGAAGTTCTTTGATGCCATACACTATTGATTTTGTGTTCCTTATTCATTATGCCCTTTGCTTTATGCAACGGTATTGCCTAAGATCATCACAGAATTCTTTTGGTATTTCCAGACAAGAGACTATGAATTGGAGCTTATGTTACTTAATCCATGCATGTTACATTCACTTAGACTCACACACTCTTTTAGTTTGGCGTTTTTTTCGAAGCCTAATATACTAATATCCACATAGGCACTAAAAAAAAATAGAAATATAAACACTAGCTCCTTCAAAAGTTCATATCCCAACACATTCCACACGAAATAGCTTTCTACCATTCAGTCATATGATCACACAATAATTTAGGTTGAAAGAAACCGCTTGGCATCTCTTGTGCAATCTACTGCAAAAAAGTAGAGCTAACTTCAAAGTTAGACCATGCTCCAGATAGGAGATTACTGAGGAGGTCTGAGGGTTTTATGGAGCTCAAATAGTCTAATAAATTTTAGATTTCTGGATATGAAATCAATTAATGTGTTTTAACTGCAACTTCCACTACATTAATTTTATAAGATTTCAGCTTTACCCTACAAGGACTGCTATACACATAAGGCTAGTTTGTGCTCACTCTGATACAGATATACTGCATAAAATAAAATATTTGCCATGGCATATCTGAGGGAATTCCCAGCAGTTTGAGAAATGCTTCTCTGGAATTTGAATGAATATTATGGACTCCCCAGTTACCAGAAAGCCACAGATTAACTCATTAAGTGCCATTAATGGACTATCAATAAATGGGGTATAATTGAAGATTTTTAGGAACTCCTGAGAAGATTTTGAGAAATAATCACTGAATTGATCAATATATACTGTGGAAAAAAACCTCAATGTTATGTCTAAATTCTGCTTTTAATTTCTATTTACCCATTTGACCAAGAACATGAATAGAAAAAGTCTTAAATTTTGCACTTTTGTATGTTATATGAAAAATAATAATATAATGTAAATTCTAGCTGTTGCTGCAATTTGCATTATCTCAAACTCTCCTGTTTGGGTTTCTGTTCCAAATAGGGTCCTACCTAATGCTCATGCAAAGGCTATACATGTTTTCTCTTTTTTGTCCATCTGTCTCTAAATAAAACTATGCAAGCAAAGAATCAAAATATCACGTATGCTGCTGGCAAATACAGTCAGGGTTTTTTTCTCGTTAGTCTGAGTATGATCGCCACTGTAAAACATGAGGTTCAAGATTGCTGTAATAGCATTACTAAGTTTTGCAAAACAATGCACAAAGCTAGTGCAATAATAAAGAATTAAGATTAATTTCTCAATTTTCTTACTTATACATTACCTTTGAGCAAACACTCCCCTATACAATGAGAGTTTTCATGCCATTGGAGAAAGTAGATAGAGTTCCAGTTATTTCTCTGTTGTCTGGTGTACATTATATTAATGTTAAATTTGATAAATTTTGTTTACAATTTTTAGAACAAATATATTAGTAGCAAATGGGAGAGATAAAAGTATCAATTTAATTATTAAATACAGTCTGATGTTTCACTTCAACTGCACATTTTCCATTTCCATTGTTGTAGCCAATGTTACTGGGCATGACATGAGAAAGATTATCATGTAGGACCAGAGACAGAGGTTAATTGGGCTGGCAACATTCACAGTTTAGAAGGCCAGGTGAAAATCAAGAAGAGATATGTGTGAAGCAGAATTTCTCTTTTATGAAAATAATTACCTAAACTGATGCTGCAAGCAAACAAATCTCTTAATACTAATATTATTCTAACACACTTTAGATCTGAGGAAAAGATTTGATGCTTGGCTGACAGTCACATAATGAACAGGACCTGGGAACACTGGGACTCTGGAGCTAGCTACAGGCTATATTTGTTCTTGGATCTCTAGTAGTGCTTTAAAAAGCAATGGGATTTGGATACATGCAAAGTTACAAATGTCAACAGATCAACTGCGGAGTAGTAATATGATCCTCAGCACTATTCATAGGCATGCCGGATATCACTTCTTAATGCACAACAATCTGCATACTTTTTTTGTCATTTCTGGTGATGGAATTATTTTACAATAGTGTGATAAAGATAAGTTTTGCCTTTGCCATCCTCTAAAATGACAGCATCACACTGGCAATAATTGCTAAAGAAGACAATATTTTTGTCTACATAATACAGTGATTTCAGGCAAACAGAAGAATCAGACATAGATAAACTGAGTTTTATGTCCTGAGTTTTTAACAGTTAAATGGTGCTTTTGGACTAACATTGTCATAAAGGCCTTAAATTCTACAGTCTCCTGTGCAATAATTCTCCCCAGTAGTCTGTGAAATGCAGTGGTATGGCAATGCTACATGGTTGTCAGAAGTACTTGAAATACTTCATGTTGGCCATTCATGTTAGAAAAATGGAAAGGAAAAAGAAGCACCACTGACTGTCAATCTGCAGCAGTTCCCCAAACTTAATCTGATTCCCTAAGGAAGTAAAACTTAGAAATATAACACTGCTTGCCTGTTTATTTATTCCTTACATAGATACTACAACTAACGTGACTATACTGCTTAATTTACATCAAATACAACAGAGAGATAGAGGGACATACTTTAGAAAAAATGGTGAATAAGTAGAGAAAAGATATCTAAATGACTGCCAGTGCTAGGAGACAAGCTGCACTCTGAGCTCAGCAGCTATTGCTTCCATTTGGCCTGCTGGATAGCACGTTAGCAAACTTGCCAGCACATCACACACTTAGCTTGGAGCCAGCCACAGCAGGCTGCCACTTGCCCAGCTGGTGATGAAGGACATTGGAAGGGGCTCTAAATCCTGTAAAGTCTGGTGTGACAGGGCAGAGGTGCAGGGTAGCTGAAGGATAGCAGAATCAGGGATCCTTGCAGGAAAACAATCTGTAGAAACCAGTCTCTGTTAACTCTGTTGTTGAGAGAATACCTGCTGAAAGGTCTTCTGGTTGCATGCATGCTTTGTGTGTGTGCCAAAGTATAAGTAACACTGAAAGACAAGAAGTAATGGTGTTAGCAGTAGTGTAGAATGTTACAGAGTAGCAAGTTTCTAATTTCATCACTTTTGCCTCAAATTCCTATACTTGCAGCTTTGAGTACTGGATGTTGGACTGATTTGTGATGAAATTGATAGCAGTGCCTGACCTGCAGTTACTAGTGAGCAAAATTTGAATCACTTGAGAGGAAGAAAAAGAATCTCAGAAGGCATAGGCCTGTTTTAGTGATGTGCATGCGCTGTAAAAGAAGATGCAGTGGTAGAAAGCAAAATACTCCTTATATTTCAGGTGTCCCAAAACAAGCATCACACTCAGTAAGAGTAGTGTTAGCTAAAAAGCAACATGGACCAACAGGTGGCCTGTCATCTTCCCTTTATATCTTCCTCTGAGACAGTCAATGGAAATACCGGAAGGTTTAAAACTTGTTGCATCAAAGTAAAATCTGATGTAATAGTGAGTAAAAAGTGTAGCAAACAGAGAAATGAATCTCTCAAGTCTATACAAATGAGAAAAGCCTGGATTCCTTTAGTGTCTCAATGTAGGCAAACCATTTTTTCAGTTTTGGTTCAACACAGTTCTCTTTGAAGACATCTCTTCTAACAAAAATATTCACTAAAGAGCTTGTTTGGACTGGGGGAATAATTTTTAGTTAATATTCCTAAAAGAGGGAAAGGATGAAAATTTGTATAAGAGAACGTATCTGGGTGCTTCAGGAAACTTTGGATAAACAACTGAATTTAGACCTCTGCAGTAATTTCTGGAAGTTTCATGCTGAACCTTTTGCATTTTAGTCATTAACTCATGATTCCATAATGGTTATTTGGATGTTATATTGTGTTATCAAGGGGATTATAAAAGCCTTTTGAAACCAGCATGTTCTACTTTACACTGTAGTAACCTCATCAGTGCTGTACCAATCATCACTAGATTCATTTTTGCCATGGAAACTAATTTAGCTTGTTTGGAGAATTCATAATAGCATTTTCCTTTGCTTGGTTTTCTTTATAAAATGGTGAGTTGCAATATGATAAACATGAAGCCTTGTGAAAGACCTGAACCCTTAATATGCTGGAGTCTCTAGCAGCTTTATTAGTATTATTATGTGTGTTATGAAAGAGCAAATCTTTCCTTTTTTTCAAAACAGTCACATGAAAGTGAATAATTTTCTCCTCTTTACGAGGCATTGTGGAATATGAATATCTGCCTCTATGAAATGGGCCTAGAGTCACAAAGCTTAGGTTTTAGAAAATTCCTTATATACATAAAAATATTATTCACTGAAATTTCTAAAGTAAAAAATTGTTGTGTGAAGTTGGAATCACAATCTTAATTAGGAACGTGAGTCTTCTTTCCAAACATTGTAGATGTTCAGATTTATGGGCTTGATTTGGGATTCACTTTTAGATATAGAAATTGTTCCCACTTTGTAAAGGCGTCTAGACTTAAGGCAAATGTATATCTATTTTATAGTCCCTAGCAGAGGAGATTTTCTTTGCCTAGATGGTTGTTATTGCAATAGACTGGATCAGTCAGCAACATAACATCTTCTTAAATGATGTTGTGCTGTGACCTTCTCTTTAAAGAACACACAATATTTCTTGATGCTTTATGATATTAGTCTATTTCCGGGTCAGGGTTTCAGATGAGATCTCTTTATCTTCTGTGATATCAGGACATCGTTGTTCATGTAAGGAGCTGATGTTAGCAGTTTCTCATCTCTTTGTCCAAACAACAGCAAGTGAGCCTTTAACCAACATCAACAGTGCCCTATAGAAACTTAAATTTAAGAGATTTATAAAGAAATATCACTGTGGCTCTTAACAGGCCAATATAACAAGCAAAGTGTTCCACGGAGACCTCAATTTATTCAAAGGAAAACATGATCAGTCAAAGACTGCAGCTACTGTGCCAACCTTGTTTCTCATGAGCCCAGAGGAAAACATGATAAGGTTAAAAAAAAGCCTAGGTTTAATGTTACCTTCCTTTTGAGGCAGTATTCTTCTCATAATTTGGAAACACTTTATTAAAGAATCATATATCTTTTAAGAGAAAAATGAAAAGTCATTTGTGTTTGATAATTACTCTTCCTCTCCAATGGCTCCAAGGCTTGTTCAGTCACTAACTGTTATAAGGCTTGTGCCTGACTTTGGTGTACTTGCAACATCTAGAAAATAAGACCATAGCTCTTTCAGGACCTGAAGCTAACCATGTGTTTACAGGATTTAATTGCCACAGAAAATGGTAGGAGTGGTTACATTTCAGGTAGAACCTTGTGACCACATCGAGTAAGATACGAAAAGCTTGTAAACTAAATTTTAGTTAGGTTTTAGGAGGAGGAGGAGGAGAAGAAGAAGGAGGAGAAGGAGGAGGAGAAGAGTGCCTTCTGTGCAGATGTCTTGATATAATGCTTGATGAAGGAACCTGAGAGAGGAAGTCCCTCCTGACCTAGGTTGGAGCATCTTCCTGCTCATCATATTGATGTTTTGGAAATTTTTCCGTGCATTGAGTGAATGGAGCTTCTCGAACCAAGACTCTCACATTCAGAATACTGTGCATTGGTGTGATTTTTGGATGGGCAGTAAATATGAACTACTGACATTAAATTCATATTGCCCAAGGCTGCACTCCAGTGTATCCCTATATGTCTACCTCACCCATTCCTGTGCCTCACTTTTCGGCATCTGCAGTGGCATTTGGTGTTTTCCATTCTAGATACATGGTCATTCCAGCACAACTATTCTATGATGATTGTTGCTTTACTTCTTGAAAGATCAGTGTGTTCCAAAACTGTATTGTTATAAATGTTATTCTGCTATATTATGCACAATATGGCACACAGATGGTGCAGATGAAACCCATTTAAAAGCCATATATATCATCAATAGCAAGGCAATGTTTCACACCCATATAACAAACTTGATATTGCTGCCACTTTGTAGATGTTTTATTTAGTTTGAAGTTTTCAGCTTTATTATTTCAAAACTCTGCCTGTTGGTCAGCCCAAAGATGTGCTGTGCTGTATCTGGTCTTACATTTTGTCAGGCACGTGTAAAAAAGGCTCTTATCTGATATATTGCTAAGATGACAAAAGTAGTTGATTGCTTCTGACCATATGCTTCTGTTTAAACTTTACCTGGTGAAGACACATCTATTACTTCAGTATTTTGCCACTGTATTTGCCATTGTATATAATGACTATTTATGTCTTTACAAACAAGGTTTCCAAAGCAAATAATTATCAAATATTTGAGTCTCAAGGCTTACCATACAACACCTAACAGTTGTCTTAAAAAGTTAGTTTTAATTTTGACTCATTAATTTTAAGCAATTTCCACATTAAGAAAAATATATCTAGATCAAGGTCCTTGCTTTATCTTGGAGTAGTGTGGCTGGAGGACAGAATGGTATTGAATTTTAGGGTTTTTTGTTTGGTTATCTCTTTGCTAAAGGCAATGGGATAAGAATTGGTCAGGACATGGTACTCACTGCCTCTATCAAACACACCAATATATAACAGTCTTTTTATCAGATGTTATGGTATCGGTATATTTTTGTCAGACACAAAACTTCAAGGAAGTTAACAAAATTGAAGTCTACTGACAGATGTAAATGTGTCTCTCTGATTACTGAAGGCAGAGAATTCAACAAACCGTCTACCCTACTTCTCTCACAGTTGAAGAGAGCTAAGAATAATTTCATCTGCACCTTCTTTGGGTCTGAAGTTACAGTTGATGATAGGCAATATAATGTAGCAATCTCTTCTGCCTATTTTTACAGATGAGAATAATGACATCTTGAATGTCTGACACCCAGAGTCACAGGAAGCTTTCTAGTGTATATCTAAACAATTCTGCCAATATATTATCAAATTCAGGTAATTTCAGATTTTGAATGCATTGCTAACTTTGTCAAGGAATGTAGATCCCATATGTTGTTAGGTGAATAGTATTAAAATTCAGAAGTGATTTTTCCTTAAAAATATTATTATTGAAGTAATTTGTTTTGGGGGATTTTGTTGTTCAGTTTGTTTAATAAATACAGGAGTAGTTTTATAAATTATCAGTCATTTGTTCTTTGTCACTACAAATGAAAAGACACCAAATAATTTTTTTAATTTTAGTCATAGCACTGTTTGCAAAGGTGAACTCCTATAGCTTCTGCTGAGCTTATTTGACTGCATTTGGTTGATGATGAAAAAGCTTCTTTTTTTCTATATCAATATCTCATAATAGATCAAAAGTAGTCCTGCCAGTAGCTTTTACATACAGGCTCCAGAGTCCTTCAGCTTTTTCTGCTGAAGTATCACATATTCAACAAGATGTCATTAAGTGAATCCTGGTAATGTCTGATGGTTATTTGTATTTGTTAGTAGGAATTATTAATTTAACAGTTTGATGCTTTCAATGATTATTAAATAATAGGTTATTTTGATTCTGGCTCCAGCTAAAGGATACACAGTAATATATGATAAGTTTCTGAGCTTCCTTTTACTCAAATAATTTGCCATGAAGTTGATCTGTTTGATATTTGTGGTGATCTAATGAGTACAACCTGGTCTCTGAAAAAACGTCCTTCTTGTCACTTGTGTTGTCACACTTGGTGCAAGAGAATGAATACTTTTAACATAGTCCCTATTTTCAGTGCATGCCAAGAAAAGTTACCTACGCTGTGGGACACACTTCTTAAATTCTTAACACAGAGTTTTAAATTAAGGACTCAGCAAGTGATTGACATGGCTGTGATCTGGATAACCACACAGGAAGAAATGTCTCGCTTTTTCATTAATTCTGATTTCATTAACTGCATCAGTGTCTACCTTGTATTCAACCAATGATAATTTCTTGACATGAGGATCATGAGATCACATTGAAGTTTTATTGTTAAAAAATATTGTATGTTCTTACCACAGAAACCGTCCTAGTCCCAATGGTCTCAGCAGATTTCCACTAAAGTGTTCAGAATTTAGGAGTCAGTTTTCCTAGCTCTCTGGAGCAAACAGTACAGTATAAAGAAGTGCAGGTTCCTCACTTGATGTTCACCTCTGATCAACCTTCAGAGTACACCATCATCATATGACAATAGCAAGCATCTCGGCTGTGATGGTCCAAAATGCCATTGTAGTTTTTGACTACCTACAACCCCTAAGCCCTCCATCCTTCTTCCTACTGCAGCCTTCCCCTCTAGTTTATGTAGCCAAACACTGGAAAAGTTACCTAAGTGTAGCTGTGACTTAGCTTCACTTCATCTATCTTGCCATTGGGCTCTTTGCCTTTTTGCTGCTACTTCCTTCTTCTCTTTCCTCTCTCCAGGGGCAACTTAGAAGATTAATTTCTTGAGCTCTGTGTCACCTTTTGAAGAAGTCATTCCTAGTTGTAGCAAGGAAAGGAAGGGCCCTGCATAGGCATTGACTGCAGTGCTTCCTTCACTCAGGCTTTGCTTCAACTTTAGTTGCTTGCATTTAGAGCCCTCCAAAATATCTACCAAGTAACAGCTAGCTTTTATACAACTATTAATCAGAGATAATTCTGTCATACTCTTTGGAATCACAGCAGAAAAGGTGAATGAAAACTAACAGCATACTTTTCTATCCAAATTGTTCTCTAGAAGACTCTAAGCAAAGCAAAGCAAAAACCTCATTTTGTGTAATAATTTTGTACAACACATACTGTATGCTTTGCATATTTTTTACTATTTTCAAATAATAGGTACCCTGATAGATATGTGCCTCCAACTATCACAGCTATCTTTAGAAATAGCATTTAATTACAAGAAAGCCAATAGTATGCTTTTTTCTTGCCTCTAAAATCTGCTTTGCTTGTGGCTATTACTAAATCAGATTAATATTTTCAGTTTCTAGAAATCATGTGAATGTCTTTTCCTTCTGCATATCATTAGCGTTCTTCTTTAGTTTTATATTCTGCTTACTTGAACAGTTTTCATTCTTCTGTCTCAGCGGAGCTCTGCTTTTGGGACAAGACATCTGAGTACAATGAACAAATTACAGTAATTGTTTTTAAGAGTAACAGGAACTCCCAGCTAACTGTTGAAACAGCTGTGCAAGGTTCCTCCTTGTCCCTGCAAGGCTGAACAAAGGAAAGAGAGTCTGCACAACCGCATCTTACACCTAATGGTATGAGTTGTATCTTGACATGTGATTGTGGTTTTACAGTCTTCCTCTGGGATAGATTGTGTATCTGCTCAAGGCTATAAATTCTGTGGTCTCTTTAGGATGCACAAAATGAAAAAGGCAGAGAGGACCACAAAAAAAAGGAGTAAATTCAGCACTACTGGATATCTTTGTCAGGATTGGCTTTTTTTCCCGGGGGGGGATTCTCCATTTTAANCACTGTTGTAAAATCCTGATGATTCTGTTTTGTACCATTGTTGTGGTAACATTGATTTTTTTTTAAACTCCTCTCCTATTTTGAAGATTCAAATCAGAAATAAGTTAACTCCTTTCATTGTTTTCCCCCAATTAGGAAAAGTAATACATAGACATTCAGAAATAAAGCTTTTCATAGCAGAAGTATTTATTTTCTCCTCCCTCAGCCGTCTTCCCCCCAAAAAATCACAGGTGAGGTTATGTGACACCAATACTTCCATTTTGTCCCTTAGCTGCCTGAATCCAACTCACTTATCATTTTGAAACTATAAACAACATGTGTGGAAATAAATGAAATTACTTGCTGAAAAAAATTCATGAGGAACTTTCCATGAGGAAAAAAAGTATCCCAGAGAAAATATGGAAGTTCCTCTATTTCAATTAGCACATGAAGGCCCTGCCCAAGAACGCATTGGTAAATAAGGCATTAGTAATTATTTCATAGGATCATGCAGTGGTTTGAGTTGGAAAGGACCTTGAGAATCATCTTGTTCCAATCCTCCTTCCAGCAAACTGTCCTCCTCTTGTTTCTGAGTGTCATATACAGATGAGGCCAAATAAAAACACTAGGTTCAAACTCCAGGACAGATTATAACCCAGACATAGTATTTTTATCTCATGTCTACTATAATTAAGCATTTCAGTCCCATAACAGAATTTTGGCAAGAAAACAGCTGAGAACATACAAAGGCAGTCTTTAGGGATGTTTTTTCCTGCTTGTAACTTGAGAACTGTTTCAGGACCATCCCTATCACACAAGTCAGATTATTTGGAGAGGCTGTTTATAGTTTAAAGCTGCTTGCAGTTCCTAAATTGCCATACCAATGTTGTGGCAGAGGACCATAGAATAGTCTTAATGAAGAGGATAAATCTTGCTCATTTATTGTATTCTAAGGATACAGTCTTTTACACTGAAATATTACTTAATTTTATGCTTCCCCCACCCCCATATTATACAAGATAATCTTATACAATGTTTTTCAGTATTTACAGTTCTTAATGTTTTACTACATAAATGAAAAATCATATACCTTATTTCTAAAATCTGCTAATGCTATCTTCTAATGATATTGCTGAGGATGGGTGATACTTGAGTACATCTGACATCTCTTGTCATATAATCAAGGGGTCAGTGTTGGTAGTCAGACTGAGTTACCACAATGAACTGTTGTTCAAACAAAACAAAAACAAATCAGGTTTGAAAATTGCACAAAACTCCTTATTGTTGTGTTACATAATTGAATTTTTTTAACATTTGTTCTATTATCCTCCAATAGAAGTCAAACCACTCCTACTTTCTGGTCTTAGATCTTGGCAATTTTCAACAATAAACATATGAGTTCCAGATGTTCACTAAAACTACAGAAAATGACCGCCAATTCTGTTTGTGCCATTGTTGTGTGAGAGCTCTTTTTGTCCTTGGAGACCTTTCCTCTTCCAAGGATTTACAGCACGGTCATAAAATGTTGTTTCAAGCTAGGTTTTGCCATATAAATGTCATCTCAGGAACACAATGTGTTTTTCACAAAATATAAGACTATCTGGATTATGTTGCTATCCATTTAAAAGCTTATCTTTTGGATAAATCTTTGCTACTTTTTTCTTTCCTGAAACAGAGGATAATTTTTCGAAAATACCTAAGTGACTTGTGACTTTACAGCATCAACCTCTTTTCACTTGAATATTTATGCAATCTTACAAGTGGCTATTTCAAAATTCTGTATATTTTTTGCACTTGAATTCAACAATTACAGAGTATCTAGACTGCTGCCCATACACAAATAGCAGTTGGTATGTTTAACTACCAGCAGACAACTTTAGCTGAACTCAGAACATGGGAATTTTTTATTTTACTTCAGCCATGGGAAAATATAAATCTTTCAAGCTAGTTGCTTTCATCACTGTAAAGTTAACAGAGCAAAGGGAGGCATGGAGAGAGTAAGACAAAGAGAGAAAGAGGAGGAGGGAGAAATAATCCCATCCTAACAGGAGAAGGTAGGTAGTAGGAATTTCCTTGTGAAGGTGTCTTTATCTTTATACTGTCTACAGAAACAGTCTATTTGAATTGTCAAAAACTAACGTGTCTTCCGTTTCTAATGTCTGGTTGAACAGTGCTTTCTCAACAACAGGACAAGAAATCATACTTTTTGAGAATAAAATCAATAGTTAATGTGAAATGTATCAGTTATATTTTCTAAGTGATAGAAATGAACGCTATTACAAATACGAAGGGGCTGACTGAACCGATTTTCATAAATCATCATTTTGATTTTTGAAAATGTTAAATTTGAACTTTGTTTCACTTACTGATAAGTGAAATTCCCACCCCCTTTATTCTTTTTTAATCACGGTACAGAAAGTATTTTTTCCAGAAGATCTAGTTTCTAGTTAGAAACACATTTCATCCAGGAAATGTAGTCATCTACAATCCAGTTAGTTCCCATTTTCATAGCACTGACAGTCAGAAGGAAGAATTTTCTTTCAAGACCCAGAGGCTCAGACTGAGAATCCTTTAATCTGAAAGTAACTATCTCTGGTCATACAGGCATTCCTGGACTATAAGCACAATAGTCCGGCTACTGTGGGACTTCCTCATGATAAGAAGTAGAAATGGAGATCTTAAGTTGGTCAGCTAAATTTGGCTGGCCATAGAGCATTTGAAATATATCATATGCTTCTGGCAAGCCATTATTCACCCTGCAGACACATTTTTTAAAATACATTCAGTTCTCTCTTCTTAGGTATTTAGTTCAAACCTCCCCTTGTTTCCACATGTCTAGGCTTAAGCAGCACAAAGCCTGCTCTTGTATTATTAAACCATTTAAAGCTCAAAAGAATATTCTATTTCTTCTTCTCTATAATTTTCATGGAAAAAAATGTTTGTGTCAAAACACCAGCTAGTTCACTTTAAACATGCACAGCAAAGGCAGTAGATTTTCCCTTAATGTTAAATGTTTATAAAATAAGTACCTACTAATAATACCTGCATATAATTTAATGTATACAAAACATGACTTGTCATGCAGAACTCATGTATGAAACATCCACCTATTTTGGAAATTCCACTTTTATGCTACACACCTGAATGTTTTGTGTTTGCACTTAGGTGGGTTTTCCTTGTATTGTGGGAAAACTATTGCAATGCATGAGTTAAAAGAACCCTCTTTTTCTGTCCATATCACTTTTTAAGATGGCATTTTCACTTCCTCTTACAAAATGTTGTTAGCTATTTTACCAGATGCAATAATTTCAGAGAGCTCTTGATGCATCAGCTTGTTATCACTATAAAACCAGTGGCCCTATTTTTAGCCTTATTCCAGGGAAGCTGATCAAGATGAGTCATCTCATTTTCAGTTAGTTTCCTTGTGGTCAAGCACGTAAATGACAATCTAATTCCACATGACACCATAGTGTCACAGCTAGAAGACACTCACTGTAGCTGGGACTTCCATGTGAAAGAAAATGGTGAGACTGTAGTCCTCCCTCCTTCTTGTGCTTATGCACAAGGTTCAACATAGTTTTGAGGGCTCTGGTTTACTGCGCACTGCACAGTTACAGTATGCAAGTGAAACTGTCTAACTCACCCTATGTAAAGGAGAAATCAGAAGGGATAGAAATAGTTTATACTAGGCATGTGCAGTCTGCTATAATCAGTAATAAAGTGAAACAAGGGACCTTGCTCCTGGAAGATGGTAACTGAAGGCAACAGCTTTCTCCTGGTTGATCTGCATAACTGGGAGCGTGGCACTACCTACCTCCATTGGTATTTACTAGAACCACAATGAACAAAAGAATTGGTAGAAGACTACAAGTAGTCTTACAAAGAAGTGACTCAGGTTCTCAGTTAAACGGGCCAAACTGCCGTTTTCTGTGTTGCTAAATATTTTTGTTTTCTATTTTTAAATACCTTCATCAGTTTTGAAACATTAAAAATTTGAGGCTATTCCATAAAGATCTCTGTATATTTTCCATTATTTTTTATATAGTATGAGCTTTCTGACATGTATTCATAATTATTTTTTAATTACATTTGTTGTTTCTCTTTTTTTTTTCCCTTTTTTTTTTTTTTGGTT
>VZRU01011503.1:140740-169618 GCA_013398155.1 Pedionomus torquatus
CTCAAAGCCCCATCCAGCCTGACTTTGAATGCTTCCAGGGATGGGACATCCACAACTTCTGTGGGCAACCTGTTCAGTGTCTCACTAACTTCACAGTAAGGAATTTCTTCCTAGTATCTAATCAAAATCTACCCTGTTTAAATTTAAAACCATTACCCCTCATCCTATTTCTCCAATCCCTGATAAAAAAAGTCCCTCCCCATCTTTCCAGTAGGACCCCTTTGGAAATATTGGAAGGCTTCTATGAGGTCTCCCCGAAGCCTTCTCTTCTCCAGGCTGAACAACCCCAACTCTTTCAGATGGTCTTTATAGGAGCACTGCTTCAGCCCTCTGATCATCTTCAAGGCCCTCCTCTGCACTCACTTCCACAGGTCCATGTCCTTCTTTTGTTAGCAGCCTCAGAGCTTCCAGGATAAGTTACACCAGGGCGAAGTAGAGGGCCAGAATCCCCTCCCTCTCCCTGCTGGCCACACTTCTTTTGATACAGGCCAGTGTACAGACAGCTTTCTGGGCTGCAAGCACACATTGCTGGCTCATTGTTGAGCTTTTCATCCACCAGCACCCCAAACTCCACTCCCAAGACCCTGAGGAGGGCTGTCTTTAATCAGGGACTTCACTCAGCATGCATTTTGCTTGGAGTTACCCTGACCCACATGCAGGACCTCATACTTGCCCTTGCAGAGCTGCATGAGGATCCAATACCGGCCCCTGAGAAATACCACTTGTCACTTGTCTCCATTTGGACATCAAGCTGTTGCCTGTAACTGTTTGGGTGCAGTCACCCAGCCAATTCGTTATCCAATGGTCCATCCATCACACCCATACATCCCCAGTTTAGACAGATGGATGTCCGAGAAAGAGCTCTTACCTTTTCTATATCTGAATACTAGCCCACATCCCAGAAGCAACGCAATAGCACCAATGCAGAAATCTGACTAGACTAATAGTTTATGTTCCTCAGCAGAACCAATTGTTCTTCTGATGTAGTTAAGTCTGCATCCAGTTATAGAGTTAGCTGTTCACAAAGCCCATTGCACCACACAGACATCTTCTGAAGTTCATGCTTTCTGTAGGCAAAACCAAATGCTTTTGTGGGTCTATAAATAAGACTCCTTGTCCATGGTGACTTCTTTAATATATGCAGAGATCATAGAGAGGCAACTAAGAATTTACCTTACATTATTTGAGCTGCCTTTCAGCTTTGTTGATAAAAGCTCTGTGGTGGAAAAAGACAGTGCACCAAAAGCATTAACCTATCATGCGAGCTGCAGAGCTCAAATGGCAAAGAACACAAAAGTGGTGGAGCACTGTGGAAAGGATTCTTCAAAGAAACTAACTGAACAATATAATCTTTGTATTTGGTCTGAGAAACCTATGTGTCTGAAAAACAGAGCAGAATCATTGACTATTTGTAACTTAATCCGTACATTATGGACAGCTACGCAGGGTGTCTGCCAAAGTCTTTTTAGAATGTTAAGAGTTTTTCTTTTAGTTTCAGGGTTTAACATAAAACTGAAACTAAGCCACTAAGAGTTTTTGTGAAATTATAAAAGTGAAATAAATAATATTTCTTTTTTCATCTTTGAATTTTATCTGCTTATGTATGTTTGCAGTGTCATCTTCTATACTAAACATTAGTTTTGCAGACTAAGAGCCTCTAACATTATGCGGTATATAGAATAAGTGATTTATTAAGGTTCTCAGGTTTGAGCTCATGTGGTCTCTCACTCATCTTGTCAAGTGCAGGGCAATTATTTAGAAGTAACTTGGTTGATTTTTTTTTCTTTTTGATTGATATTTCTAGTACACTTATCTTAAAAGAGAATCTCTGACTCCGTCTGGATTTGTATTGAATCCTCTTCATCTGAAGTAAATAACGTTTTAGTTTGACATCACACCTCTTTTTCTTTTAATTATTTTTTCAACTGTCAATATAAGATAGATTTGTATACAACAACTTTCAGTATTGAAGCCAATAGATTTTCTGCCAACTGAAAAGATGGCCCACTACACAATCAGTGTGGGAGGGCTTACACAGCTTTTTCTGCAGATTCAGCACACAACTTGAAATAACACACTGTCCAAATGTAGGCACAACAGTCACCCTCATTTGAGGGTGCTTCTTCTACAGACAGTGAAAAATAGTCCTGCTGGGATGCTATGAATCCAAGACAAAGCAGAAAAGCTTTGCTTTATCCTCCCCTGCTCCTCAGGATATCTTGTAAATCTTACTTGCTTCCCCTTTTGTACTGCAGTTAGAGCAGGGATTACAGCTTCTGTGCTTGTATGGTGCTGCTTTTAGTCCTAGTCTAGCACACTCTACACTCTCGGGTGGGAAAGGTGGAAAGACGGAAAAGCTGCATAGATTTGTACATGTAAATTGTCGTTTCCACTTGGATTTTTCTTTCCTATCTTTATTTTTATTGCAAAACAATATTTAGTTTTTTATTATGCATAAAAAATCTAATCTATACTTTCTATTTCTATTACTTATATAAATACTGCAGTGCCTAAATATTCCTGTCCTTAATCTTTTTGAGTGTTTAATTCTGTTCTTGAATACATAAACAAGTGTCATTGAGCCTGTTGTGGTAATATAGACTACGAAACTGAAGAACCATTTGTCAAAAATCTTGCACCTCAGTAGCGTATAGTTTTCTTATCATGTGTCAAAAATTGGTGTTGATTTGACCTGAAATGTCTTGATGTCAGTGCTTATGCTACTGTGAGTAAAGGATTTGAAATTTTTTTACCCTAGAGGGCCTGCATTATTAACTTGCACATGCAACCAAGAATTTGTTGCATCTCCGTAGTAACATCCTTGCAAACATAGTTGTTAATAAAACCATGTAAACCTTCATAGAGAATAATGAGAAATGTCTTTTTCCCTTTTTTTTTTTTTTTTTTTTTTTTCCCTAAATGGATGTGACAGTGGAGGAAGGGAAATTGCAGTAATGCAGTTAAAAGTGGGAGGGGTAGGATAACTTCACTCATCCTTATATTATGAAGTGACAGTTACAGAAATCAATCATGGATATAAACTAAGCAAATGTAGGATTACTGGACTGTAGAAAGTCCCCTCAGCTGTAAACTCTTTCAAGTGTTGCAAGCATTTCAGACAAGCAAGCACTGGAAGAAACACTGGGGGCAGTAGGGAAGGAGAGAAGATTCTGATAACCCCTTCGTCTTCAACAGGGTTCCTTGTGCAAAGTTTAAAAAACAAATGTATTTTCAAAAAAAACTTAGAAACTTTCAAAACACGTTTCTATGGTGTGGATGCGAAACCTCACGTTAGAAGTAACTGCTGTTTCCACAATTTAGGAATAAATTTCCACTGGAGTAAAAGTTGGCTAAGTAATAAACAAGTACCAAGTCCTGATCCATCCTTCACAGTTACATGGCCTAACAAATCTTAAGGCAGGAGTAACCGTTAATACTTATACAACCTGCATAAGGGGGCAAAAATAGATGCCTTTCATTACAGTATGGTATAGGGTATATTGAAATGCTTGCTTCACCCTTTCCCTCCCTTTTTTTCCCCACTGAAGTTTAGAATTGTCTTTTAAAGCAGTCTGCAAAAAACCTGGCAAAACTTTATTTAACCATCCAGAAGTGAAAAGGAGGTAGGACCTTTTCTATTAGTAGCAAATGTGCAAGTAAAGAAAATACTTCATTTTAATTAGTAATGTTGCATTTATAACTCTGCAGTTGTTCCAGCATGATTAATTCTGGGTCAGCTTCAAGCCTTCTAGAATCATCAGTTCACTGCACGATAAAATAAGCCACTTACAAGACAGATTCTCAATGTATTATCAGTTTAACAGACCATAATATAAGAACAACTTCTTCTCCAAAATTATTACTTTGTAATTATTGAGATAACATTGAATATAGCTGAAAATGAATTTTACCACCATTAAGTGAATATTCCCATGGAGCCTTTTTTAATTAATTTACAATTCTTTCTGCTGATCCCTGATTCTGCATTGTCAATTAACACATAAAGACACAAACCAGTTAGGATTAAACTTTGGCAACACTGAATGAATAAAAAATGCTGTTTTGCATGCACAGCCTGACCAAAAATGCTAATAAAGATAATGCTATTTTGCATCATTTTTATTCCTACACATTAATCAAAAGAACCCACAATCATATAGCCTACAAAACTGTAGGAAGGATCAGAATTACCTGGTGGTTTTGCAATCATTGTACCAGATTACTCTGGAGGTACAATGTTTTTGTAAGTCTATTTCTGTCAAGAAAGCAAATAAGAATTTAGGAGTATTGTTTGGTCTTGGTTTTCCTGTGTTTTGATACCTTACAAAGTTTACTATTGAAGAACCACAACAAACTTTATATCCCCATGGCAATTTTGCTCCCAGTTGAAAAAATGCAAAAAACTCTGAATAAGTTTAGCCAACTTGTTAATGCCCAAAGCAGAAGTAACTCATCATGGGAGCTTCTTTTCTGAAAGAGTGAATTATATCTTTTACAGGCTACAATATCTCATTCTTAGTGACTACTAAGGATTCTCTTTTATTTCACATCACATTAATGACCATAAACTTGGTTGCAACAGGAAAAAAATCCAATCAAACCAAACATTCCCTGCTCCTTCCCCATTTTTAAGTTATCTGGAAGTAAGTAATCAAATGACGTACACTGGAATATGGGTTACTGTGTGCACCATTGTTAGCCACCAAAGATCATGGGGTTTTGGCACATGCCAATATCCTATCATTTATTCTACTGGTACAACATTATACTAGTTTCAGTATTCATTTTTTACTACAAAATTGTTTATCTTTACAAATATTTTTTATTACAAAATTGGGGAATTCAATGAAAAAAAAATTCAGGCTGAATACAGTTGATGTGCCTTTTAATGATTTTTTATTTTCCAAGATAATTTATTTACATCTGCTAAACTTCTGGAAAGAGGAACTAGCATTATTGATGGGGCCTGTCAAAACCAAGAATTTTTGTCACAATCAGATAAAGTATATAAAACCCTCTTCTTCAATATGCTTTCACTTTTGTTTAACAATCTTTTCCACTTTTACTTTCGGTGGTATATCAGGCCAATCAATCCCAGTGTGGACTTAAACACTTCTAAATGAGGATAACTTTCCACATATCCTTGCATATGCCTCTTCTGACATACCAATGGACCATGTGAATTTCATCACATAGAATGCATTTCCATCTCTGCCTCATCCAATGTTGTTCATTATAAAATGATCTTCAAAGACAATAAAGTATCACCAGTTTCTCCCAACCAGAAGGCTAATAGCTCGTGCTGAATGATGTGGGAAGATTCTGACTTCTTTATTATAGAGCAGTAAGGAGAAGCATGCTGATAATATACTTTTCTTTAGCTTGATATTGTAAATTCTGCCACTCAAGGTTTTCTGGGGATAATCCATACATACTCGTGCATATTTTATTAATTATTAATATTTATTTTTTTTCATTTCATTATAAGCATGTGCACACAATAAATTCACCCCTCCTTTTGTTTTTGTAGGAACACACATAGAACTTAGTAGCTATATGTGAGAACCTGACAGAAAAACAAGACATCTCAAAGCTCGCTTGCTGCAAGATATCCACCACCTGTGTACATGATATAACAACAAAGGAGGCATGTCCTTGGTTCTCAAATCAACTTTATCTCATTTATCCCAATTAATGTCCTATTGAGTTCACTGATAAATGTTTGTAGTTATGTAAAAAAGTAATATATTTATGCAAATGTACAGCATTCATGTACTAACTTCACCATGACCTTGAGATACGACAGTCACTGAAAATTATAATGAAATATGTCTTCATATCTGCATACTTGTTTTTGATCTACTGCCTTTAGATTGTAATATGTCTAATTATTTCAGTGTGTATTGGGAAAGTTTTTCTTCCTCAAGAAGAGTCTCAGAAATGTTCTTCATCACTTTCAAAGCTTTTTATTTTCTTCCCTGACACATTAGACAAGAACAAGTAAATCTCTAATGAATTTGCTTGGTTAGTGCCAATGGCTTTTAAACTGAATTTGGCCTGCTGCTTTAAGAGACATCTTGAAATGTTTTTATTCTGTTTACAGGAATGCAAATAGAACAACTAAAAAGTTAGAAACAGATCCTTGGAGTTTAAGAAAAGGTTAATTTTGCATAAACTCCCATGGTCTAACACAGGAAGGGAGAACTTCCATCTTTTTTAAAGCTAAACTAATGACATATCTATAACTCTTTGCATTTAGGACAGTAGAGACCTTGCCTTCCATTCAGCAGATGGCATATCTGTCGCTCTCCGTAGCATGTTTATATATATCCTATTTTTCAGGCTAGAGCAACCGATGTTAACTGCCAGGTGCACTATGTAACACAACAATGTAGAGAATCAGTATGAACCCAAACTTGTTCTTTGGGGGGGAAAGAAAACGAAACAAAAAACCCCAAACAAACAAAAACCCCCTGATCATTCTGATATTTTCTGATCTTTTTTTTACTATCTAGTATGGGTATCAAGGAATTTGACAATGGCTGGTTATCATTTAGAGAAATACAATAGAAGCAGAGGAATGTTTTTGCCCACAGTTCAACACTTTTTTTTTTTTTTATACAGTCATGATACTACTATTGAGGAGGATCAGCAAATGACATGAACAGAAGACACATAATCTACAGATACATAAGAACTTGTGTCGTGGTTTCAGCTAAATTCACCAAAACCTGAGTGACAGATGTCCCCCCCCTCCCCCCCTTTGGTCAGAGAGGAGAGGAAGGAGTTAAAGAGATTCAAGAGTTTAGAACAAACTAAACTACTTTAATGAAAATATAAGTAATATANTAATTTCAGAGTTTAGCTAGTTAGAAAAGGCCCAGCTAAGAAAGTAAAACTGTAAAACAGAAAATTGGTTCGTTTTACCTCAAACCAGGATAACTTGCAACTTACATGCATAATTCTGTGTGTATACAGGTTTTTTTTTATACTGACGCATTTCTAATGACACACCTCTAATATTACCACCTCTCTCTCTGTCCCTTTCTAGAATCTCTGAGGACAGTCAGAGGGTACAAGTTTCAAAAAGCACTGGGCAGATCAAATTTTTGATCTTTTCCATAGAAAATAGCCAGCTGATCTTTCTAGTCTTCCTACTTAGTCTGATTTGTAGTAACTGAAAGTCAATTCAGTTTTGAATTTTCAAGGAATGAAAAGACTGTCTATTGTTTTCCTCCTCCTAGATGCTGGTCAGATAAAAAAATACTGTTTGTTTGGGGTTTTTTTACTTTTTTTTTCTTTGCTTGTGGATAATGTGTTATCTTTGGGTTCTGAAAGAAAAATTCTTGACCTGAATTAGTGGTCATATTATTAAGAATAAAAAAAAAAAAAAAAAAAAACCAAACAAACAAAAAAAAAACAAACAAAACCAAAACCAACCTAGATTTTATTGCATTACAATAAATAAGGAAGTGAATTCTCTGTGGAATGTGTATACAATATTCTAAGGTTAAGTACCCACAGTAAATATCCTAAAACTGATAATTTTATTCAATCTTGTATTAGTTTAGCTGAGACTAGAATTTGGCCCACAGCAGCAAAACAATAGTTGAGAATATTATTTGTGCGTGGCCATTTAATTTTGGCTTTGAGTAGTTATTATTTTATTGCTGTGCTTTACACTGAAAAGAGGCCTTTAGGAATCTACATACATTGAACACACATTTTCACAGCAGGCATGTTCTGTAAATATTTATGAAAATGCAGAATAAAACTAGATTTTTTTTCTTGAATTGGCCCTGAGGTTTAGTTTTTTTTTCACCAGCATACCCTGATCACTTGCAAACTGTGCATAGCAGCTGCTTTAGAAATAAAGCCAAAAATACGACTGACCATGGTTTGTATAGGGTGCACACAGAAAAGTACTCGGCCTTACAATTTCATTCAGTTTAGTATTTGATTCCACATCAGAGACCACTAGTTGGGCATGCTGCTTCATTCAAACAGAGCAATGTAAAGTAAATACAGCAGTGCCTCATATCTATTCTGGTACCAAGATACAATAATGTGATCTGTGAGTAAAAGGAAGACAGTAATATAAGATCTTCCATTTTGATTCATTACAAAAATATGCCAAGCCAAGCATTCTGTCTGTGATAGTTACTTATGCCTTAGGACAGAATATAAAAATTGGGATTATATAATGTGAAATTTCTTTCATCATATGCTTTTAGTAACCCAACAACCTCAGGAATTCCTGGACCGTTCATACATTCATCTCATCATGCTGAGACCCTTCAGAAATTCCTGCTTCCCTCTTCACTACCACCCAAACTGCTCTATTTCTCTCTTATCCTCACAGTTTTAGTAGAATTTATCTTTCTGTTTCTCCCTTTGATAACTATGATTATGCAGCTACTGGCAGCACTACTTCTGGAGACAAAATCTTGTCTATGTTTATTTTTGAGTTAAAGTGAATAGCAGCATGCAGCCAAGACGATGCATCCTCTGAGGTGATCACCATGGATAGCAGATAGAACTTCATTTCTTCTGTACTGTGACAGCAAATCACTGTCCATGATATAAGATACAACATGAGTTCATAGTTTTTACTTGCAGGAACAATATATTTAGATCCAAACAAGAATCCAAAGGGTCTTTGTTTCTTAAGTGTCAGGTTTAACTAATGACACGAGAATGTTACAGCTACCCATGAATTCCAAAAGTCTTCAACATTGTTTTGCACCTTCTTTCTATGTTGGGAAACCAGAAAATCTAGTTTTTTTTTTCCAAGAAAACTTTGCAGTAGGTGGGAGGTTAAATCAAAGGAAAGCAAAGTCATCCTGCTTTCTTCCAGTCTTAATTTACTTTGTCATTGGCAAATAATGAAGTCAGTGATTCCTTCTTCATGACAGAAAATTCTGGCTCATAGAAAGAGAAAATAAGTCCAATGAATGTGGAAGATTAAAAAAAAAACAAACAATGGGCTCCCACAAGAATGTGATAGGAAACAAGTTGTTCTTTGCAGTGGTCAAAGTCCACAAAGGAAGTTGATTTACTCTGAATCTGTATAGTTAGAATCAACAGAATCTTGTCCAGATGTCCTTGTGCAAATAATACCCACAGTTAATGAAAATGAAATTTTTATGCCATGTTGTAAAGATGACATCCTTGACAGTAGCTGTCCTGTTTCTTACACAGTTAAATGGTATTTCGCAGAGTTATATGAAACACCATCATGACCAATGAATTCTTCATGTCCAACAGCTGATGCTCTGTTCAGGATCAATATTCAACTTACTGGAAATATTCAGTTTAATGCTGGAATGATCAATATTCAACTTACTGCTGGAAATATAACACATCAGAGAGCAGGCAGGCTAGGAGGTTCCTCAAGTGTATGGAAGATAACTTCCTGACACAACTGGTAGGTGAGCCTATCAGAGGAGGTGCCTCACTAGACTGACTGTTCATAAACAAAGAAGGACTAGTGGGAGATGTGGTGGTAAAAGGCCTTCTTGGGCTACGTGATGATGAAATGTTCAAGTTTTCAATTCTTAGTGAGGTAAGAAAGTGTTCAAGGTCAGGCTGGATGGGGCTTTGAGCAAGCTGGTCTAGTGGGAGTTGTCCCTGCCCATGGCAGGTGGGTTGGAACTTGGTATTTAAGGTCCCTTCCAACTGTAACCATTCTATGACTCTATGATTCTATGACCCTGGAAAAAGGGTAGGGAGAAGGAGAAAGAAAAGAAAGTAGAGGAAAAAAAACCTCATTCCACCAGCTGGTTAACTGGAATCATTCTGAGCAGTAATCTTGAGTAACAACTCCCCGGTTAGCCCCATATATATACTCAGCATGATATCTGTGCAAAACTCCAGTTGACTAAACTGAAAAAAGTCCTTGAAAATTATAAATGTCACCTGGCAACAACTAAAACAATATTATTGATATTACTTTCATACCAAATCTGAAGCATAACAACTGCTAGAACCACAATTAACTGTATGTGCTGAAACCATGACATTCCCTTTCTCTCTGTAATGTGGCAGCAGTTTTCTACTGTCGCTTCAAGGAAAATCAATGTTCTTGGCAAGCAGATGGACTTAGCATTAATATGGAGTAGATAAGCATTACTAAGTTTATCATAGTCTATTTGAGATAACATAACCAAAGTTGGGCATATGTTTGAAAAAGTGATCTAAGAAGGCTACACAGCTTTGTAACTCAAGGCAATGCATTACCAGCAGCCACTGTATACTCTTCCTTTTTAAGTGGTCGGTACAGTTTTTCTATTTTCACCTGTTCCATGTGTTTGTGTTTCTTTGTGACTATTCCACCAAAATGATGCTTTATGATGTTTTCATTTTCTTGCAAATTTCAACAGACATTGTAATCCTTATACTAAAGGTAGAAAATTTATTAGCAAATGTCCCACTATCTTGTTTCTGAGAACCCATAAGGGTAATTTTATATTTGCTAAGAATCAACAGAGATCTATTTATCTAAGAAAGCAATTTTCATTCTATCTTGTATTTACATCCTGATTGTTTGTCTTCCAGTTACCTACCTATTCAAGGTTCTGAATCAAAGAATTAGATTCTTTCAGAATTAAGCAATTTCTTCGTCTCCCTTTAAAAAGGGACATAAAATATTTCTCTTTATGCATGTTGCTTCTCTTGTCGGACAGCAATCAGCACTGAAACCACTTTAATTGAGAACATTCAGTTTGAAACATGACTATCATTTACAATTCTATTTCATAATCACTTCCTTTAGTAAGCTTTAAAGGCAATTAAAATTGAATTATAGTGTGAATTGGAAATTATTGTCCAGCATAAATCCTGAGTTATAGTGAGAATATATTAGAATCTGCTTTATGTGTAATCAATGCAAATCTTACCAATCATAGCTATATTTTATAAGTTCAGAGTGTCAGCAAAATATTCTTCATGATTTTATACCTCTTATTTGGAACAATTAAGACAGCATGAATTTCTAATGGCTGACTTTGAAAAATTACTACCAGTTGAAGAGCTATGTATTTTTACAGTAATATTCTACTGAGAGGGAAGGAGAAAATAAATACACTTCATATACATGTATCTGTAACTTCATAATTATATAGAGTTATTGAGTACTAAAAGTGGTAGCAGTCTGTGCTTTGTTGTTGGAGGTTTGAAGTCAAACTGTGATGATGGATGCAGGAAAAGATTGTCACTTAGACAACCCTTTCTTCATTATATATGTGTATAATAAATATAACTTCTATAAATATAATGATTCATGATATTAAATGTAAAAAAGTCAAACAAGTCAAAGCTAGGTTTTGTATGTAGCCTCACTTTTTCTCCCACTCAATTTTTAATTTTTTTTGGCATATATACATTATGAAACTGTCATTAGTTACATCATCAGACAGTCTTATTTTACTAAGGGACTCCTACATAATTCAGAGTAGAACCTTGATGTGTAATGCCAGCACTTTTGCATTAGAATATAATACACTTGCTTTAATTTATTTTAATTATTTGACTTCTCAGCCTAAAAATATTTTTATGTTGCTATTTTGATGTGAGTCAGAGTAGTTTAGTAGTAGTTTAATATTTCTTTCATAAATTTAAATAAACTGAAACCTCTAATTTTTTAAGAAATTTTCAGAGGTACATATGTATGTTATTCTCCACTTAAAAAGGTATTTCAAGAAGTCTTCACTGAGTTCTTGAAGGTCAAGGAAGTTCTTGAACCACCTGTTAATATTGCCATGTGTGTCTTTGGCAATAATCACGGAGCTTTTCTATAATTAACAACCAAAGAAAATGTTGTTGAAGCACCCAGGTAAATGTTTACAATAACATATTGCACATTTATTCAGGAAAAAAATATGAAACAGTCATATTTATGTTTCAGAATTATGTTTCAGAATTTTTAAAAACAAATCCACTGCTAGGTTTTTTACATATATCATGAATGACACAATGAAACTTTTATAATGGCATCCAGTCAAAAAACAGTTTACAATCTCCCTTCGCATTTTCTTGCCAATCAATCAGTTTAAACATCCTTTTGATGCCAGTGTGTTTTGTCTGGAACACAGGAAGAAATCTGTGTATATATTACAAATTCACAGGGGATCGCAGAATTTTTGAGACTGGAAGATACTTGTTGAGATCATCTTGTCCAACCCTTCTGTTAAAACAGAGTTGGCTGCAGCAGACAGCTTGGGATCATGTCCAGTCAGATACTGAATATCTCCAGGGGTGGAGAATCTGGTAAGCTCTCTGATTAACCTGTCTAGTGATCAGGTTTTTTTCTTACTTTTGAAAATAATTTTTTGTATTTCAGTTCACACCTGCTGCCTCTTGTCCTGTCACTGGGCACCACTGAGAAGAGTCTGTCTTCATCTTTACTTCCCTGCACCAGCTACTCATACAGCCTTGTGAGATTCCCCTGAGCCTTCTTTTCTGCATACTGAACATCCCAGCTTTCCCTGCCTCTGCATCTGTGTCAGTCACTTGAAGCCCTTAATTATCTCTGTGATCCTTTGTTGGACTTGCTCCAGAGTATCCATGTATGTCACTTTGTTGAATTTCATCATACACCTGCCTGCTCATATCTCTAACAACATGATATGTCAAGGACCCCCTGAGTGGCAGCACAACCATAAAGTGTGTAAATGTCTCTTCACAGGATCACCTGCAGACTTGCTAAGGATGTACACTGTCCCATAATCAGGATCACTAATGAACATATTAATAACTACTGGCACCAGTATCAACACCTGGACTACACTACGTTGTGACTAATCACAATCCTTTTAGTCTGGCAGTTCTGCCAGTTCTCATTTGACCTCACTGTCCACTTATGGGACCAGTGCAGTGTTGAAAGACTAAAGTCAAGACAAACAACATTCAGTGTTTTCCCTCATCCACGGAGATGGTGATCTCAACATAGAAGTCCATGAGATTCGCTAAGGAGGATTCCCGCTTCATAAATCCATGTTGACTATTCACAGTAACCTCCTTGTCTTTTATGTATTCCAGGAGTGGCTGGCAAAAAACACTGACAAGCTCACCCAGCACTTCTGGGTACATCCCATTAGGTCCCATGAACTTAAACATACATCCAATTTCTTTAAAAGTTGTCTAACCTGCTCCTCCTCTACTGATGGTAAGTCCTCCTTGGTTCACACTTTCCTTCACATCTTAGGAACCCTGGATTTCTCTGGTCTCACCAGGAGAGACAGAGGGAAAGAAGGTATCAAGCATCTTTTCCGTGTCCTTTGTCACCAAGATCTGAAATTCCTATTTTACCGTAACTGATCAGCTAATTTTTTTTAATAGTATCACCTCTGGAAAGTTTTTGGGGTGAAAGAATACATAGGAGGGAAGAAAAGTATCAGTTAGAAGAATCATCAAATAAATCTGTTGCAATCAAATGGAGATTTCGCTCCATTTAGTACAACAGAGCAATTATGTATATTTTATATTTCCACTCCAAATGCTTTTCCAAATATTTCCTCCTGTTATTCAATCTTTGCCTTTCACTGATTTTTAAAAGCCTAAGGAATTAGATTTAGAGTGTTTCTGAGAGCTAAGTGGGGGGAAACAATAAGGTCTTTGCAATATCAAAAACTAACCTATTTTTGAAGACTCCTCTGAAAAGAGCTGAGTCTTCTAAGTGGAAATATGACACAAGAGTGGCACTTTTTGAAAAAAATCTTCTGGTGGAAGTAATTGTGTTTGGTTTGAATGAGATATTGACCATTTAATTCAAGTGTTGAATTGTGAATCTCTCTCCCCATAGGCTGAGCACACTAGCAGAAAGCACTGCAGCATTCACCCATGCATGAATTACATATGGATTAATTTTGCCTATTTTAACAGTATCATGAGGGAAACTGCCTGCAAAACTAGTTTGTGGTTTTGCTGGGAGGCACCAAGAGCAGGGGCTGCTTGCTGAGAGCACAGGGAGGTGACAACCTGAGTGAGGCCAGGGGAACAGGGCTGGAGTTGGTGGCCAGATCCAACTGGGATTTCAGATCATAATGCAGTACCATAATCATGGCACAAAGAATGATAAGATCATAGTGATCTGAAAATTTCAGTTTATTAGCCATTATCTGGGAATTGCTGTAATTTAGATTTTTAATGGAAATGTAACTTTAGTAAGTTCCATGAAGTATGTACTTTTCCAATTGGCAAAGAAGCAAAATCAGAACCATGAGGTACATTTTGCTTGATTCATGTTTGCAAGTAGCTGATATTCATTCTTGGCATAAGAAATATTCAGCAGGAATTTACATTTTCATCTGAATTATTTGGATTGTTTATCTTTTAAAATAGTATTATTTTCCTTCTTTAGGCCACTACTGGATTTTAGAAATCAGGAACAATCAAAACTGATGTTGCAATAGGCAACATCTGAATATTCCCATATTATTTTAATTAAAAAGTTTACCTTAAAATTAAGATATATTTATATCAAATAAAGCTGGTGAAGGTATGTGGCCTATTATCATTTGATGTTTCATTAGGTAATTTCTGAAACTATAGGAAAAATTTTATATTAGGCCGGGATCAACAGTGGAAGCACATGTGAACTACTGGAAGATGACTTACTGCATTGTGTCCAAAACAAGCAGATGGTAAGTGATATAAAGAGGATTATTTAGGGCTCAGAAAGGTTTGGCTTCCTACTTTGTTTGGGAAAGTCAGGCTATGGTGTAACAAGTAGTAATGTCAATCTGTATAAAAGTGAAATTTTAAAGAGATGGTAGCAAGATCCAAGTGGACCCAAAATATAGTGGCATGTGATAAACAGCTGATGCAATCCACACAGCACCACACACTGAACTCTTATCTCTGTCCAAAATGAGAAGCCAAGTAGATGTGTGTTATTTCTTTAAAGCTGGGACGTGATTTCCAGTGAGACAAATATTTTGTAGCACCTTACTCAAACATGCTGTAACCTGTTGAAGAGAATCTCCTAAAAAATAATAGAGGTCTCCTAAAGCATGCAAATTAGTCATAGGTCAATTCCTTTCCTCTCCATAACAATACTCCCACCCAGACATTTCCCAGAGTATTGAGCTGAATCAAAGTAGTGCTGCTGGATTCACATTTTAGTCCAGATGGCATTTGTTATAAAATTCAGAAGGCTGAAAATCTTTTCTCTTTTTACTTACGCATTTCTACAGACTTCTGTAGAGAATTGCCCCTCACATGCACAAGAGCAGAAGCAGGGACAGAGTGCTGTATGTCAGTTAATACTCTGTGTAATTTAAAAGATTTCAACATACAAATTTATGCTATTAACTTAATAAATAGTAACTTAATGATTAATAAGAAGTTATTATTTAAGCATTTAAAACTGTAACACTTCATATTGCAGTAAATGAGTTCCTTTGATTTCTTCCTTTTATATCTACATTTTTTTAAAGAAAATTTATTCAAATAAAACAATACTGCTTTTATCAGTTTAAGCTGAGTGCAATCACTAATATCTGCATAAGCATTTTCACCTTAAATTTACAGATATCAAATGTGAACATTTTCTTTTATACCTAATTTAAAAATCCGATTGTAGATATATGTAGACAACAATATAAAAATATACAACATCGGTAAAGTTTATGGCCTGATTTATGGCCTTGACCATCATAGTTTCTGAATCACTGGAAAAAAAAAATTTTGAAAACTGAACTTTTGAAAACTTGGAAAAAAATATTGGCAATAAGGTAAGGGGGAATATAGGCTAGAAGGAAATTCCTTAAAACAAATGTTTAAATTCTGTTTTGTTGTCCAGCTCAAAAAGCAAAGAAGCCAAACTATATCAGACAAAACCACACTGTAACAGAGTAAGTAAAAAAAGCCAACAGAAAACAAATCTTATCTGAGTACCATAATTGGTTAAGATTCAAAACCTTTCAGAAATTATTGCTTCCACTTTTATTTACTACAGGAATGGCACAATAAAGTAATCAGAAATGATGTGGCAGTCTATTTCTAAGTAGTGCTGATGAGTACATATTTGTGCAATAAGAGCTCTGGAATGCGTTTGTAACAGAAGGTGAGCTTAACAAAGGCCTATTGTGCTAATGCCATTTTGCAAACTCCCATCATAAACAAAAAGACTAGAAATCAAGCCAAGAAGAGTAAGAGGAGTTCAGAAAAGATGAGTCAGGTTACACTAATGCTGGTGTTAATCAGAGATGTTAAAGGAATAAGCTAGGTATTTTTGGTCGTCACTATGTTAGAGTGAAAGAAAGAAAAGACATTGGAGTTGTATAGAAAACCCAGGTAGCACTACAAGAATCTGTCAGTTTGTAAATTTCAGTGATACCATCTGTGTGTGTGTGTCTAGTTTGACAGGGGTTTCCTTTCTAAGGAAACTCTATTTAAAAATAAAAACACTATAGGCATGACCCTCTGGGTAAGTACAGAGATTCAGCTAGCCAGTGGCAGTAGGAGGTGCTCTTTAGTAAGACCTCTCAACCCAAGCCATTTCCCATGGTCCATAGTACTCACCTCTGCCAATGTCTACAGCTGTTGTAGTATGGATCTTGGAAGGTATATCTCTGCCTATCTCATTTAGACTTATTTTCCAAAATTTTGTTTAATGCCTGCTTGGATCTGGTGGTTCTTCCTCTACAACTTTATTTAGGAATAAGCTCCAAATTTTAGTTAGGTGCTGTTTAAAAAAGTACTTTCTTTTAACTGTTTTAAGCTGATTTGCTTCTAGTTTCAATGATTGAACTTATTGTAGAATTCAGCAAATATCACCCACCTTATCTGCTTTCATGATTTTGTAAACCTTGACGACGTTCCACATCAGACTGGGCCTTAAATGAAGAATCTCAATATTTTCAGTGTCAGGTCACAAGGCTGTTTTTCCATCATCTGGTCATTTTGGTTTTATTCTCTGTACATTTTAATTGCCCTGTGTCCTTCTTGACAGATAAAGAAATCAGAACTGCACAGAATACTTGAAATGTTGGTGTAGCAAGGTCTTCTATAGGGAAAAATTATGTGCTTTGTTTTTTTCTCCTTATCCTTGCTAGTGACCTTCTTGATGTTTTTTTGCCTGCTGCTGAACACAGAGCCAAGTATTTCAGAGATGTGTCAACACATAGGGACATGACAATTAATGTCCTTCACGTATTTGATTCAGGTAGGTTATTAAGAACCCTCCATTATCACAGCAATGCTGCAGAAGATTTAGAACTGACAGATTTCTAGATCACTGTCAGTGACTTTAAACTGGAGTATTGGAAAGGATTACTTTATAATTATCCCTGGACATTTTCTCTTACATTGTACTAGATTTTCCTGTCACTGACCTTGAACACCGTAAGATTGTTTTCTACTGAGTATAATGTTCTAAAAATGTCCTAAAATTAAAATAGCTTGCCCAGAAAAAAAAAAAAAAAAGTTATATAGTATATTTTTATATTTAGGGAGTACATCCTTACTTCCTTTCACTAAATTTATTCATTTCCCCTGGGATAGAGTCTTACTAAATTTTTTTTAGTTCTGAGACCTTGACCATGGTAGTTGTTAGCATGCTATGTCATACTTACATGTTTTGACTCTTCTGAAAAGAAACATCATTACTACTATAAACAGTTTTGTACAAATAATTTTGTATAAATAATACACAACAATACCCTAATTACCTTACTTCTTTCTCATTTTCATCTACTAGCTAATTAAAGCCTCTCACAAATATCTTTTCAAGTTTTCCATCTCCACTTTAGAACTTCTTCAATTTAGCTCCCTGTGCTATATTTTGAGTTCCCTTGACTCAATTTTTATTAAGGCTCTTCCTCTTAGAGAAGCTTCAAAACCACTGTTAATCTTCATCCAAAATAATCTGTGCTTTTTCTGGTAAAACCTTGTCCTTTATTGGCTTACAGTACCCCGTCATCTACTGATTCATCTCCAATATTTATAGGTGTTCCTGGCACCTGTGCAGATTCAGAAAGCAATTTAATGGTTCTTCAGGTAATTCTTGTTATTTTTTCTTTCTAATTTTGATATAATCTGTAAACTTGAAGTTAGGGAATATCTCTGTGACAACAACTTGCAGATCAGCTTCTCTTCTCCTCTCTCCTCTTATCTAATCTAAAACCTCTGTTTATCTCTCTCACTTTCTTTTTTCCTTGATTGGCATTGACAGTATTACCATCTAGCCTATCACTCAAATCTTTAATGTGGTTGCCAAATCTTTAATGTGGTTGCCACATTCCTCTTCAATTTCTAAACTTTTAAATCTGGAATGTGGTTAAAATCCTGGTGCTTTTGTGAGTATAATAACTTAAGATGTGGGTGTTATGGATATTTCTTTCCCAAGTAGCCATATGGCTGAAACTCTCCTCCAAACTTTTATTATATTATGTCTCAGTTTCTGCAGTATCTTTTTCTGTGTCTTTGCTTGTATGAGTCAGAATGCTGCTACAAAAAGTAATTTCTTAGCGTTTTATTTTCACCCTGTAATCACTAGTGTCATATGCTTCTTCTAATGTGTGAGCCCCAAAATCCATAATTTCTATTTTCCCATTTTCATCAACTATCACTTTCATGGACTCTCCCTTTCGATTAGCTCATAGTTTTAGTTCCTATCATCCCCCTTTCTATCATACCTCTGCTTTCTACCATGCTCCAATGTACCCTTTGGAAACACACAGCATAAAGCCATTCAATTAACCCCTTGTAACACTATGCTTTGTCATGAAAGTCATAAAATTAGCAGACAACAGTTGAAATCTCTACAGCACTACCACAATGTAAACAATATTTGTAACAATAGCATCCTTTGAAATAATATTCTGAAGATTGTTTTTGTATGAATGGAGATTCCCTTGTTCTACAAATAAATGTATTCTTTTTCTAATAATTGCCTGTTTTAAGAAAAATACATGTTCTTTCTCTTTACCTGACTGCTAGTTATGTAAATGAACCTCTCCTGTTTCACTGTGCACATTAAGTCCCACTTCAAATTAACAGGGTACACTGATACAGCTGAGGAAAAGAGGTCAGGAATACCTCAATATTTATGAATTCAAAATTGCAGCCCCTGTAATATGGTGCCCTGCTTGTCTTTTTCCCGATATTCAGTTCCAAGAACATTACATTACTGATACTTCTGTCTTGACTTTGAAGCATTTGCAAGTGGAAGAACGTACTTAATTACACCACTCTGGCACTATACTGTAGCACAAAGAACCTAACTGTATTTGTAGAGCAGTGCAGTTAAAAATATGTGTGCGGCAAGTCAAAACAAGAGCTCTGAAGAGAAATCCATGCAGCCTGGAGACAAGTGTCTGAAAATGTGATGGTGCAAAATAAAATAGCCCATGTGCTAGTTTCCAGTCATTTGTACCTCAGACTACAGCAAGACCCTAGAAAAAGGACACATGTTTTCTTCCAGTGTCTCAGGAAGTGTTTGTGCCTTGTTATTTTGGAAATAAAAGCTGATTCTTTTGAACACTAAGATTTATACTGTGTCATATATAAATATGTGGTGGGTGGGGGCAGCAGTGGTTACATTCTCAACTTCAGCTGAGAATGGTTAAGGAAAGGCCTAATTGCTTCTTTCAGGTGGGTGTATGTAAAACTGCTAAATGAAAATTTGCTTCCATCTTCTACTTTATTGTTGATGGTATGGTTTCTCTCTCATTAATCGAGATAACTAAGAATGTCAGGTTTATGTTCAATTTTGACCCTGCAGAGCTGAATACCAGCTTGCCACTAGAAGTGCACGTGTCGTCTGGAAAACAGGATAGCAACATTCCTATCTAGCCTTGTGTTTCTAATTTGCTAAGCAATCTTGTCTGAGATTTTCACTTGTAGAGAATATGGAATCCTTGCAGAGTACCAGTAAGCTGGTCAGAACCTTTCCCATGAAAATTCACTTTCAGAATCCCGTACAGGCCATTACTTTATTATCATCAATCACCAGAGCACTTCAGTTTGTATATATTATCTTGAAAGTGAGCAATTTACTCAAGTTTTTTATTGCTTTGTTTTAATGGGACTCGTTATACTTTGCATTACAGCACTGTGAACTTGACCTATTTTATGGGGATTTGAAGTTAGGTTTCTGGTTTTGTTTAGCTATGAGCCCTTTGTCTGGCTAACAAGCAATTTGAAAGTTTTATATCTTTCAGACTAGTGATTATCCCAGAGGTTAACCAGTTAGCTTACGACTAAAATCTCATAAAACTACTTAAAGATGCAGTCTTTGAGAATTCTCCCAAAGATACTGTTATAATAACGAGTCTAGAAATCCAAAGTCTAAGAATCTGTTAAATATCTGTGAAATAAGATGTGATTTAAGAGTCCTGGCAAGCCAACAGGAAAGGAAACAACCTACTCTTTCTTATGCAATTAACCTAGCTATTACTGAGTTTCACCCTAATGGAAATCCATTCTGAAATGAAAATTGTGAGGCGTTGATAAAATGCCTTGACTTTTCTGATCACTGGCATGTCATCATACCCAGCTATAGTAATTCAATAATATCCATAACTGCAGATTTATCCACTGATTGTTTTTACTTAATCTTGGAATAAAATTCACTGGATGAATTCTTAGGTGGAGCTACTTTAACTTTAGTGTCTGAATGATACTTACAAGACTTATCTTAATCTGAGATTTATTTACTTAGGTTTGATATAACAGGTGTACAGGGTACAGAGTTACAGTCTGAAGATTATATAAGCATTTTTGTCTACCTTTTTTGAAGACAGAAAAAAAAAAGAGGAAATTTCCTAATGGCATCACAGTCCTTCTGATGATAGTTTGAAATTTTGAAGTGTTTTCACAGTTTTCTAAGATCCAAATCTTGTATTTCTCAGGAGGTTTGAAAACACAAATTACTAGACCAAATAGTTTTCTGGGTGATTACAGTTCCCTTACAGCTACTTAAGCCTGGCCTTTGATGTGCACAATACTGATACTCATGGGTTTTATTTTTCATCTTCTCCCTCTTCCAGATTCCTAGCATGGGATAAGACTGATGCCATGGCTATTGTGAGTTGTACTAAAGATTGCGTGGCATCCTTTCTTAACTGCCTGATGAGTGCTCTGACTATTTAAAAAGCAGGGTGATCCAGCACATTGAGTAGAGAGCAGAGAACAGCTGGCTTTATTAAAGGTGAAATATTTTAAGGTAGAGATTTCCAGTTCATGTTTGCCATGCAAAGGCACTCTTACCCTCTTTTGAGAAAATATAATTTATATAGAATTCTTCATGCACACAGAAGCATTTTTTTATTAATCTGGATGCCACCTTAATATTTTTATTCTATTCTTCTCTGCTAACTGTCACATTATCAGAACTGTTCAAAAAATAATATTAGCTGATTCTTTGTCTTGTGATATCTTGTTTTCATGAGTGACAAAGCTATATGCAGCTTTTTGTAAACAAGAAATCATTATTTTCTTTTTTATTCTTATCCAAATAACAAGATTATATTAATGAAAGCATGGTAATTTACTCTGGGGTGAAATCTTATAAACTTTCTTTATAATAAGAAATGGAAACAATATTTGAGGAAAATGGGAGGGTTGTGGGATTTGGAGGGGGTTTTGGTATTCATTTGTTTTAGTTAATCTTGTCTAAACTGTGCTGCTGCTACATACATCTACATGCCCCTCTTAGCACGTTTTTGCAAATTAAGGATTATGGTCATTTCTGACAGATCCCTTAAGGAAAAAAATAGAGTTTTTTTAGAACCAAACAGATTTCTGAGCTCTTCAATATTGACAAGTTTAATGAGATGGGGAGATCAGATTCTTAACAAATGCTGTGGATTTATTATGCCGGTGCTCACCTTTCAGAAAAATCAGGAATTCCAGATTTTTGTTGAAGTGGTACAATAAACACTGATGTCTTACAGTGATGGTGCCTGCCCCACAGGACTTCTAAAAGCATTTGCTCAAGCTGTCCAGCAATAAACTGAACTGGAAGATTTAAATTTCCCAAACCTGCTATGTAAGGCAGTAATGGCATAGCAATCTGGGGCCAGTGGTCTTCTTTTTCAGCCCCTGAGCTGAAGTGAAATTCACTGAAACAAAGTAGGAAACACTCAGGATGCTCACCAATGGTCACTATCTTCTGTCTAGATAATTTACTGGAATTTTACATATCCCAACAACGAAGACTCACATTTTAATTCAAAATGAAATCTAGTATTTATGTTAAATGAATGTCAAAACCCAGTAACATGTGAACTATAGTACCCAAAATGCTCCTGATTCCCCCAGTACATAAGCTTGTTTGAATGATTGCTTTCACAACACCCATCCATACAAAGAACAGAGAGGTAAGAGTAACATAACAGTAATGAGATTTCTTGCATAGGTTCTTTTTTTAAGTAACGGGATACAGAATGTGTGACAATTTCATCAGGAAACTAAACCCACATTTATTTTTATCCTAAAAATATAGCATCTTCCATGCTTGAGAGTTAAAGCTTGACATGGGTAAAATACGTGTCAAAAATGTTTTATGAATCTAAAAGCTGAGACAATGTTCTGACTCCATTTACGTTGAGCTAGTGAGAAGACACTGTTAATTAGCTGCACCAGAGAGTCAGAGACCACCGTTAACTCCTCAGCCAGGACTCATGACAAGCACAGATAATCTGTGTGGGATTGGCAGGTTGCCATCATGAAGATAGCCCTTGAATATTTTTGTCTCTTCATTTCTTTAAGTAGCACTTAACTCTAGATACAGATTGACTGCAGGGTAAGAAAAATAGTGCAAACAAAACCTCATATTTTAAAAATTGGAATAATGATTGTGAATCTATTAAAATTCATACAACTGAAGACAACTGAAAAGTGTTTATTGTTTTCTTGTAATAATTTAACTATTACCAAAGGAAGTAAATAAGTTACTTAGGGTTGTTTATTTAAATACATCATCTAGTTTCTTAAATGATACTAGTTTTGTATTCTTCCAATCCCGATAAATAATCTGAAATAATTTATTGGAGTTCCAAGAGTGTCTACTAGATGTCATGACTAGTATGATCAAAACATATATGCATGCAATAATATAGATTTATAACAGTAAATATATACTTATGGGGGAAAAAAAGATTCTTTTCATCATGAGAACACTGACTGTTGAATCCTTTAATGTCTGTGAAGTTGCCACCAGAACACTGAAAAATACAGAAATACTTTGGTAGAGGTTATGGCAGAAATTTATTCTTTCCAAACTTAAACAGGAAATGGGGAAACCGAGGCCAATGTGGTTAGAGGATATAAAAAGTTGGTATAAGCAATAAGCAGTCGACTTTTAAGTAACACAAACAATCTGGAAAGGGAAAACATTGAGAGTCATAAAAAAGTCAAAAGGAAGCAGGAAGTGTAGAATTACAGGGGATATTTCAATCACCTATGAAGAGTTCTATGAGTAAAGCATATTTGCAGCATATTTTCCTTCTACTGAAGGAAGCTAAAGTATGCAAGAAAGTAAACATTTCTTAGTAAAATAGCTATGGAAAATCCATAAGGGCAGATTCCTTAATGCTGTTTTGTTTCACAAATAACAGGATAAAGCAATTAGATGTATTCAAAATCAGGATTGTTTGATCAATACAGCCAGTTAATTGGCTAATGGGCGTGCCAAGGAAACTGTTTTACAACTGCCCGCCTCTGAAGATTTCAACAGAGGAGAGCAGACAAGTTCTGGTGAATCTTCTCACACTTGAGAAGCAGTAGGAACCATTGTTTCTTTTCCTGTAAACATCCTCCTGGAAAGCAAATAAAAGCTTTGACATGCAAGAATTGCAATCCCTTCAAATATACTCAGACTTTTCCCAAACAAATAATCTTACAGCCATATCTTTTCTAAGTCTACTTAGTTGTGAGATATATTACATTATTCCCCAGAAGATACATTCACTAAGTCTGTCATCTCCTTATTTATAGACAGTTAATTCTGTATAGTTTCATGGACTGAATTATATTTTACTTAAAAGTTCTTTTTTTGGAGTAACTATTAAATAAGTACAATTTTTTTTATGTTTTCACAACCTGAATCTTGTGATAAAATGAAAAAAAAAAAAATCTAGACAATAAAGTAATCTGACTGGTAAGGAGTCTATTTCTTCTCAAATCCCTCAAACACATAAATTTAAGTGGTGATCATTTGATATGCAGAGCAGAAGAACTTCTGGCAGTGTAACTGCCAGAAAAGTCTTTTTTGCTTCTCACAAAGTCATTTAAAAGACTTTTGTACTAGGAGTAAAAGGCACAGATAAATCTCAAAATACTTCAAAACTTTTTTTTTTCCTCTGTTGTATTTCTGTGCTTGATCCCAAGGCTTAGCCAAAGTTGGTTTACGTACATTTTGAAAGTCCTAGCAATGGGCTTGTGTTCTGTCATGTTCTGTCAAAGAGGCTTCATGTTCAGTGAATGTCCTAGAAACACATGCTCCCAGGATGCAGCTGAAGCTCACAGGGCAGTGAAGATCAGCAGTACAGGACTGTGCGTACATTGTGCACTACTTTCTGCTTTGCAGCTCAAACAGATATTAATAACATGGGGTGAGTGCAGTAGCTTATAAGCACTCACATGACCTCATGTGCAGGTGCTGTAAATCTCTGACTCTGATTTTATGTAGGGCTCACAGAACTGGAGACAAAATCTGACCTGAAACATGGGGAAAATTAGCTTTCTGGCCCCAAGTGTGGCTTCAGTTCAGTGGCCTGTACTACAAGCTAGTGCAAAGAAGGTGCCTGGAGTGTGCACTTCCAGCATATTCTCTCCTGCCCGGTTAAACATTGTGTGAAGGGAGGAATCTAAACTGCTTAAATTACAACTGCTAGATGCCTGCTTGCTACCATAGTTGACAACAAAGTGGATTTCCTGTGACATGGATTCTGGTGACTTCTGTTGAGGGTTAAATGAAACACATAAGTTCCACTGAATATTACATGCTAAAGTAAATAAACCACTGGAATTCTACTGTTAAGTGATACATTTATAAGTAAAGCTGGCTTTCTATATTATTGATTTCCTGGTTTCTTGTATTTGGATCTGTTGGGTCTGGGATGAATACCCACTGTTCTGTTGTAAATACAACATTTTCACAGAAACACATAAATTAAGGCGGAATATATTCAGAATACTTTAGAAATAGGCATCCTGAGTAACCCATCTCTGTGCTGAAAGATTTCTCTCCTGTGTCTGGGAGATTGAGAACTTTGATAATGTCACTGCATGTTTTCACCCACAGGACATAGCACAGTGGGTTACCATCCTGACTCATGTCTCTGTGGTCGAATTGGAACTATTTGTCACTATCAGCTGAGATCCTGTGTCTTTGCCTTTCTTTGAAAAATCTTCACTGCCATGTGAAGACAAATTTAATGTTTTACCTGCAAGAAACTATCACAATGCCTTTCATAATCTGTTTCTCTTTACCAGACCTCTCTCACAGATGATTTGACTATAACTAAAATCATAGGGCAAGTCAGGGAAATCCTCTGCTCTAGATGGTCAATTACTAACCTTTTGGTAGTGACTTCATATAAGTCATAACATATTTTTTTTCCAAAATGTGATCCACAGTTGTTCCTATCAAAAATATTAATTCCAGCATTTTCCACAATAAAAGAAATAATTGTTCATTGGTGATCTTCTGATGTTTTCTGGAAGACTTTCTCTAAGAGTATTACAGTTAACATAAAATGTTCATCAGCCTATTGGCTGGGATAAGATCTTTACTCTGTAACTGTTTGTTTGTTTTATCCAATCCATCAAAGAAACATTTGTATGCTACATGGTGCTGCTTGCAATAACTCAATCATATAACTGAAATGTATCATCCCAGCAATGAAAACAGGTGCTAGATCTGATTCATAACCCAAATAAATCTTTTTTTAAAACATTGTAGTGCTGTAATATTTCATATTTCCACAGCACTTTCCTTGCTGTGGGCTGTGAAGGCTAAAATGTCCCAACCAGGAAGGCAGAAAACACAAACTAAATGAAGAATCAGAGGTGAAGTTTTCTTTAAAGCAGTTTCCTTTTAGTTTGGAGGTGAGTGGTTACTACTTTAATACATACTGAATATGTATTAAAAAAATCACTGGATGATAGCCTAATTACTTTTTTAATGACTTTTAAATGTAAAGGTTCATTAGTCTTGGTAGCAGTGAAATCTGGATCGTGGTACATGAAAAGGTACAATTTCCTGTAATATATTGGTTGATCTGAAAATTTTCTAGAAAGTGGGTTTGGATTTTTATATTCTTATATAAGAAAACAAAATTTGGTTTACTTCTACAGCATTTTTCTGCTTTCTGTTAATATGTGGAAAGAAGTCAATCATCTTTGGAAGCTTAGAAAAAAATGTTTTTAATTTCACTCTGCTCCAAAGAGATTTATCTCTCTCCAGTGTCTCCAGCAGATTTTATTCTGGGTAGCAGTAGCTGTCTGTCCAAAATATCTTTCTTCTACCCTCTCTGTTGTTTTTTTTTTGTTCTCTCTAGAAACAAAGCAGTTAACAAAAACTATACACAAACAAGAAGTAGTCTACTACCACTACTATAAGGTCTTTTTCCTCTGCAGAACATTTATTTGACCTAAGGCTACTTCAATGCCCTGACTAATGTTTTACTAAGATTTTACTAAGATGATTTTTAACTCACCACAGATGATCATAATGAATTGAGCTTGGTCTGTTCCCATGCTTAATCAGAACTGGCTTGCAGCTTATCATCCATTTCAGCAACAGGTACATAAATACTTTCTTACAGGAGCAGAGCTTTCTGACTAGAAGTCAATGGTATATTCAAATATTCTGCAAGGAAAAAAAAAAATTAAGAAGCTGCTTTGAAAGATATAAAAATGCAGTCCCATGGCCTATTTGCAATTTCAATACTTCAAAACTTTTTTTGGGGGGGCTAAAACACACTTTTATTAGTGTTTTGGGGTTTTGCCACCCAAAACACTAATAAAAAGTCCCCCACTGATCTTTTCCATTTAAAAAGACTATTATTTTGCATTGACATGCATTGCCTAGTATATTTCAATATGTCTAATAGCACATAATAATAAAAGAACAGGGTCAACCTGTTATTGCATAATAACTTTAAAAAATTCTTCTGTATTTGAGGTGGATAGAATTTACCCACAGCTTTAAGCATTTCCCTGTGACATCACTGACAAAATCAGAAAAGTTTCTGTTTACTGATGTTAATTTATTACTTGGCTAGGCAGACATCTTGAGAGTTAGTACCACATCATGTTTTTATCTCTTTTTAACAACCCTGAATATCAAAGACAGCATATTATACAAGGAGAAAGGGCCAACATCCTTCAGAGCAGTGAAGCCTCCTCTCTATTTCATGGAACTGGCATTTATTGTACTGCTGAAGCTCACCTAGCTTATGTGCAAAGACAGCATGCTAATATACTGTCCTTTAGGTCAGCACCAAATAAAAAATATCAGACTAGGAAAGATTAAATATTTCCCAGCCTAGTTTATATGTGCATGTGATTCTGGGGCAATAGAATAGCCATTTTTTTCTCTAACTGTACAAACAATCTTTATTGCTGCAATTATTCACCAATTCTACCAGACTACTTGCTGAGTAACCATTAGCGTCTTGCCAAAGATTCACAAGCTTGAAATGCACATTGAGCTAAGTATAAATAATTCCTCAGAAAACTCCATCTTTTTAACCAGTGCCACTCCTTGGAACACTTGTAGCAACATGGGCAGATATGTTAAGAAAAATAACGATGGCAGACAGATTATACAACCTGCTGACACATAAACAACCTTATTTTTCTTCCTTATTCTATAAATTTCCTACTACTCAGGCTCAAGAATAAATGACCACTGATTTCTATTTGACATCATCTCTTCCCTAACAGACTGCTGCTGTTTCCCTTATTCACACCCAGCAACTGAACAGAAGTTGTGTGTTTTCTACATCGAAGCAGAAATAGAGAAACGAATACTTCATTTGTGGTCTCATAGATTCCTTAAAGACAAAAAATTGGGCATTTTCTGGATAGCACAACTGCTTTTGAGAATGTGAGAATTTAAACTCTATCCTGAAAATGCTTAGTAGTGGATGGTGTAGGGTTTGTTGTTTTTGTGGTTTTTTTTACATTGTAAGTATTTTTTCTCCTGAGCCTCTTCCTTTTAGATTAGATTTAATCTTGCCAGTGCTCTCCATCGCTTAAATTCTAATATAATTCCTTCTCTCCAGAGGCTAGAAAAATCAAAGTAACCTTCTAACTTCAGAAAGATTTTTTTTAATGGAATTTAGACTAGAGGGGAGAAGAAAGGAAAGAACAGTACAACAGTCTCTCCTCAGCACAGAAGTGTTTAATTCTAAAGACCGTGCTGATGGGAAAAAAAACATACTACACACTTGATAACTGTAAATTCTGTTTGAGCAAAGACATATGTAACTAAGACAGAGACAAGAGCTCTCTATTTCACTCCATCTGTGATTCAAACTACTGCTGATTCTTTGGACTATGCAAAAAATTTTCTTTTTAGTAAGTATCTGTGGCACACAGGATAACAAAAGTTTTATTTTTTGATAAAAAAGGAGGGGAGGGAGAATGATGTTGATACTGGCTGTTCTTTTCCTAATTCAATTTTTTGCTATTTCATTTCAAGTGTGTGATTTTATTAATATTAATGATACATGTAGTTCCAAATTTTATTGTTCAGATATTATGTTGCATTTTTACACTTAGAGAGAAAAAAAAAATACGGGTTACAATAAACATTGTATGATACAGAAAACCCGCAAAACCTAGAGTTAGGTGGTAAAGTTAAGCTTTACAAAGTCCCAAAACATTAAACTAGTCACCATTGAGGCACCAGGGAAGCAA
>VZRU01011503.1:169671-186201 GCA_013398155.1 Pedionomus torquatus
ATTTTCTTATAATAAAGCTTCTGATGGGAAGAAATTTCCATTCTTCATTCATTTCTAGTATTCAAATGCTTACTGAGATTCTAAAATGTACTGACATCTCTGACTTTCATTTTCTGCAAAGTTAGCTAGTTTTCTATAAGTATTTCTTGAGACATCAATTTGTTTTTTAAATATCTAAATATCTTTTAAAACTGGCCCAGTAATACACATTACTATGTATTGTCCCATGATTCTTATAATGCCTTGAGATATATCCATTATTTGGATGCCTGTTCATCAGTAAGGTTAAACTTCTGAATTTTCCTAATAGTATTTTATTTCTGAGGAACACAAAGCATGAGGAAAACAAACACAAAAAATTTGTAAGTGATGGCACCGATGTGACAACATGTTTGAAGAGATCAGTCTTGACAGAAGCCAGTAATGCTGGTCTAAGAAAAGTGGGAGCTGTGACTACTGCCAGTCAGCTATGTATCCCCTCAGTCTGTATCAGAGCAAGGAAAATATGAATGTATTTCATTTGTTCAGAAATTGAGTCAAATGATATCCATATTCTAGAGTAACTTCAAAAGAGGAGGGAAAGCTATAATAGAAGGTGTAAATCTAAGTGGGTCTGCCTAAAGAAGCTAGTCTCTGTGGTGAGGCCAGATGAATGCTGATATGGTGGAAAGGTACCTGAAATAGGAACATATGAGACAAAGCATTTGAATAAAGGTTAGTGAGCTTGTGGGGAAAGAAAATTTTAAAAGCAGCAGGTGAGCTGCTGGCTAGTGAGTGCAGAGAGCTTGCAGATCAGAGCCTGGATTCAAACAAAGCTGAAGGGACAAACCTGCTCTGGGGACATCGGCAGAATTCACAGTAAATTACTTTTATTTGAATTCCAACAAATTTCAATGAACTGAGCATCACTTCTGATGGTTGTTATGCCATGATATTTCCACCAACTTTCCTTCCATAGTGTGTTGGAGGGACTTCTGAGGAACGCTGTTGGTAACTAAAGCACCAAGTGGAAAATCCCATAGAAGAAAAGCCAAGCCTGTAGCAGAATATTTTCCCTTTGTTTTGTGTGGTGCCACTGTGAGATATGTAGCACAGCTTAAACCAGATTTGATCGGGTTGAAATACATTGCAGAAAAAAGATCTCATTTCCCCCCTTAAGAAAACACATATATGTCAGTCAGGGATGTGTTACAGGAGTTGAGTTTTTTGTTTTTTGTTTTTTTTTTTTTGTGTGGGGGTGGGTGTTTTGTTTGTTTGGTTGGTTTTTGTTTTGTTTGTTTGTTTGTTTTTCTGGAACTACTAGACTCTCCAGGAATTTTAAAACACTTGCTCTCTTCCTTCCACTTCCAGTCCATTCTCTCCCTCTCCGACTTTTGTTGTTGCAACAATGACATTATGCTAGTTTCCAGTAAGTATGACAAACTATTTTAATTAAGTAATTTAAAACAAGCTTTATTACAAATACATGTAAAACCAAATGTGTTCTTAAATTAATTTCTCACTGCTCTTTCTGCGAATTAGAGGGCTTCAATCATTTTAAGTGTGATTTAGGAAAGCTGAAGTTGTTGGAACCCACTGTGACAAGAGGATGCATTTCTTGCTTATTGAAATATATGTGCTAGTACTACGTGTTTAGAAAGAATATATTTAGTTTGCTGAAGTTTAATTCAACTAACATAAATATTTCATATAATACTGCTTAAAACATTTCAGGCCAAAGAAGTAGGTAATCTGTGACTTTCAAATGTAAAAGATCTTACATTGTTAAATCAAGAATTAAAGAGGTTTATTCAATTGGTATTTATGACATGTCACAGCTTTTGTATTATTGTATCACAGATATTACTATAAAGATCTGGTAATGCTTTCAGTATTATCTTTTAACGTGTTTTTAATTTGACTCCTTAAATTTGAGATAATCTGTTTAAATCTGTTTAGTAAATATTTCACTTCTGTAAGTACAGTGTTTGGTGACGTAGCTGTCTGAAGCCAAAATTCTAGACATAAAAAGCAAAGTTTTATCTAAACAAAAGTTTGTTAAAGTATAAATTTGAAGTTCAGGGGGTCTGCAAAAACAGTTTAACTCAGCGCATCAGAAAATAAATGGAAAGCTCCTATCTCTTTGTTATGGTTTGAGAAAACCCATAACAATTTATTGTCAAGTAGACAATTATTCTGTCACCCGATGACCCCTCCCCACCCAGGAAAGGGGAATTGCAGACCGCAAAGAAACACGAGTGCTGAAAAGTAAATAGATTTAATAGAATAAGATTATATAACTAACAATAATACTAAAGAACCAGTATTAATCCCGACACTGGTATGAGATTTACAAGAGTTATACTCAGCCAATTCTCTCAGCAGAAGCTGTGCACTCCCAGCAGTGGACAGCAAATGTCAGGCACTGCGAGTGCAAGGGCTTTGGGAAGAAAGGGAGGCCTCAGGGGTACAGCACCGGGGCAAGGAGTTGTCTGGATCTCTGCCATCAAGGGAGATCCCACTATGCAGCAAACTTTTCTGATTGATATTGAATGTGACATTCATAGTATGAAATAACCCTGTTGGCCAGCTTGGGTCAGATGCCCAGGCCTTGCTTCTCCACATCTCTGAAGCTGGCAAGGCTTGAAAACATGGAGACCTTGAATCTCACAGAGCCTGGCTGGCCATAAAGTAAATATTTTCATGAACTCAGACACCAGAGTCTTCTAAAAGTGCAATTTTCCCAGCATCAGAAGAAAAGTTAGTCCTGGGTCTCTCAACTCAGGACACTCTGCAGTAGAAACCAGTGGTTTGGGTTCAAACTCCCTATTCTATATTTAGGGACAGGGAAGCATTTGTGTAGCTGTACCACAACAGTTCATTTGCTAAATTGGGAGGCATCTAGTATTCATTTCTACTTTTCTCTATAAATTCAGTGGGTTACAGTTCTCTCAAATATGAATTCAAAATCTGAATCTCATTTTCAAAGAAAGGCATACATACAAGATGTTTATCCCATTTTCATTCAGAGACATGAGAAGCCTCTTTCATTACAACTGTCTCTCTGCCTGAGGATCCTTAAACCCAATCTCTCCTTCTGGGGCAGGTGTTGGAAGCAAGGTCTTCCAATATCTTGAGTGAGTGATCCTTTTGCTGAGTTTTAAAAGAGTTTACAGCAGTTATATTCTCAAATCCCTAGCTGAAATAGGTCTAAATTTGTATCGTATTACCAGAACAGAGAGAATTCCTTCTCAAAAATCAGTGCGGTAATGAATGGAGGACATTAGTGACAGGAAAGAAGGAGCAATCTTATTTGCTCTCTCCTCTTGCTTTAAAGTGAACTAGAGCCACTTGCAGCTCCAGAAACAGCAGCACTTGCTTTCCCAAAGCTACTCTATCAGAGCTCATAACAGTCTTTTTCTCTCTGCTCCTCAGCACTCACATCAGAGCCTGTGGCAAATTCTGCTCCTTCAAAGCCCCCTGAGAGATCTCCATTGGAGGCCCCGGGGCTCACCTGCAACCTTCCAGCTGCTGCTTGGAGAAATACAGAATAAGGATCCAGTACAGGCCTTTGGATCTGCGTTGCAAGCACTTTCCCTGGCTGCTGGCACTTACCAAAACTTTATCCTTGGCCACGGAGGCCAACTAAGCCAGCTTTTTAACCTGCAATGTGATGTCCTTACTAGTTGTCCCCAAAATAACCTTTAATTTACCAGTTAACTCAATTTTCTTAGTTTTTGTGTCTTTAAATACTAGGTATGGCTTAAATATACTTGCTTAAATCATTTGTGTGTAACTTAATGGCTAGGGCAATTGACTATGTAAAAGACGAGACCTGTGTTCAAGTCCTGGCTGGTAAAGAAAAGTATTTCTAAGATTAGAAATGAATGGTAGAGGCTTCTCTACAAATAAATGCTTCTAGCATCATGCATGTGTAATTCTAAATCCTGGATTTTTCTCTCTAGACAACAAATATAATTATTCTAATTGTTCAGTTTTAACAGAAAAGACTGATAGTACAGTATGATTGCCACAGGTTGCAAAGATCAGTGACATGTAGGCTCCACCTGCACAATGGTGCATACAATTTGTTTTGCCATCTCTGTGTGGACAGGCACAAATCACAGTTGGAAGAACTCTTTTGTCACTAGCAGCTCATCTACAGCTGCTTTTTCTCCTGGAGACTATGGGTCTATCCCTCCACTTAATGACGTGACCCACATCTTGCAACTGTTGTGCCTTGCTGGAGCATTGCTGGGCTTCCCCAAAACATCAACTAAATTAGACCTCTTCTAGAAGAACAGGCCAACAAAATTAAGAGGATGGTACAAGTTCTGCAGTCCTGACAAAAAGAGAGCAAGGCAGATAAATGATTTAATATTTGCTATTAATGCTTGCTCATAAGAGACCAGTAGTATGTGAACATCTGTAGCAGCAATCACAATCTAATTGACAATATCACAATCAGTAATAGCACACAACAATAATTATTGTGGGAAAGAATTCATGAAAACTGAAACAAGATAGCAGATGGGAACAAAATACCAGAAACACTTTCTCCGATTTGCAGAAAGTCTACAGCTTGTGTCTATGAAAGGAGACTAAGAATGGGCAGCCCTAGTTTTTCTGTCCATACTGCCCCATTACTGAGGATCTTTGCCATATGCATAGAAGTACAAAAAGGAAATAAATGCTTGTATCAGGTTGACTGAGAAGTTTCGACTATATTGCCTGTGCAGGGCATCACTGATTTGTTATCTGCAGTACATCTTGACCTGTTTCCTCAGGGCATAAATTTTACTGTCTGTTTAGCCCCCAAATTTACCTATGTGCAACTTTGCCACTTGAAATGGAAGAAAGCCTGATGACTACCACATTGATATGAACCCAGAAATTTCTAGGTATGTCCAACAGTGGAGTGTCTAATCAAATTTAACACTGGAAAATCAGACAAATGTGCTCAAAAACCATTGAGCATCGTGACATCAATTCCAAGGTAACTCTGGAAGTAAGACCAGAAGCCACTGTGAGTTGCAGCAGGACTCTTCTATGTTTCACAGAGAACACATACCATGCTCCCAGAAGAACATCTTTGGGCTAAAGAAAAAGAAATACTAAGGACAGAGCAGTATCCCATGAGAATGACCAACAGGAACTCCCATCTGCTGGAGAACTGCTCAAGAAGACATGTTATTATGTCTGTCTTTTGAAGAGCAATGTGTGACTATTAGAATTTAAAACATTGCTAGACATGATGAGTTGTTGCATATTTTGGCTACAAGTGATCAGAGAATTCACTCAAGATGATAGAGACCATAAAATCTTCCTGACTAAATTCAGATATAAACCTTTTGCCTCATACGGAACTGTCCTAAAGAACCAAGAGAAGGAAAGCGTGACATTGGGCAGAACTGAATTCAAGATTCACAGGGCTATAAGGAGAAGAGAGTAGTATGACATAGCCTGAAGAGTAGGGCAATTGCTCTTCATTGTCAAAGGACTGCTCTGTGCATTAGTCTATATTTGATAAAAAGCATTCATAGATTGACAATATTTTTTTTATTTAAAGTATATGCTTTTATTCAATAAAATTGTTAAAGATTATAACTTAGTCATTGCAGTTGTATTAATTCAATTTTTGGTGTGTAGATTAAAATTTATACCTGTGATCATTTTCTTGATGTGCTATCTTATTTCAACCAAAGATAACGTACAAAGTCTGAAAAACTATTATGATATGGATACACACAACCTCAAGGTTTATTATTCTCTTTAAGGACTGAAAATTCTGTATGAGGATCAAATCAAAAGGAACAAAACCAGACAAAAAAAAAATAATTTTGGGAGACAGCGGTACTGTCCTAAGGGCTCAAAAAATTGACTCTCTGATGGAAAAAAACTTTATATACTTAGTGAGTAAACCTTTTCAGGTCTTGACTGTGGCAAGAGCATGTTACATGCCAGCTGGATTATAACACGTGTACTTTGGATATCTTCCAAAGAATTACGTTCCAGGATATTGAAAGTTCCAAGTATCCCATCTTGCCACACAACTGAGCCAACACTTTTTCCCCTCAACTCAGTATTCTGTATCTAAAAGAAACAGAAATGTAAGAACAGAAGCAAGTCTGATTTTAGCCAAAAATGATGCCTCTTTGTTTAGGTCCTCATATGGTTCCTTTCACTTAGTATTAAAAGTGTCAAACAAATATTTAAGAATACTGACAGGATTGACAGACTTTCTTCTCACTTTAGAGACTATTCCTCTCAACTTTAGAATCTATCAGAGTGTGGCAATAATATCTAGAAATGTTTGATAAATGACAAGAAACCACACTATTTCTTTAGTTTCATACAGCTCCATTTCCTATTATCAAGTTTTAAGGCTTAATTAATTTTTAAAAGATGCTTCCTTCTTGCATGAATTTAGAAGTGGCCAGGTCTTTAAAAGACAAATTCACCGAGCACTGGATTGTTTGTACACTCATAGGGAAAGTGAGTTGGGTTAGACTATCATGATATAGGTTATTCTTACCCTACTGATGTGTTTTTGCAAGACAAATTTTGAACTTCTCCATAAGCTGTAAATTTTACATCCAACATTGCAGAAATTTGGACCACTGAAGATAAGGGAAAAGAGATTAACAAGAACATAAAGATTCACTTTCACTCATTTCCACACTCTGACTTTATCAGGTGTCAGACAAATGTGAGTCTGTTGCCTCCCAAAGATCTGTACTTGCAAAACCTCAGAATCTATATGTCTGTTCTTAAAATATTCAGAAGCCTTACTGCAGAAGGTGGAAGTGTGGTGCTTAGGTGCTTAGCTCCTGTTCAAGCCCTGCCTTCAAGCACAGCACACCTCCTGGGGCCACTGTACATGTAGCAACAGAGGGCTGTGTTCCTTGTTTTGTCTGGTGGCCTAAGACAGCCTTAGGGCTCACTGAGTGCTAGAGCTGGTCCTCTTTGTCTGTCTTGGTGGATTCAACACACTGCTTCTGTATCACCAGGCCTATTCACATATCAGGAGGGGCAGTTTTCAATACATTGGGAGGCTGAGGGGTTTTTGAGCTCTCTTGAAACTTCAGAAATACCAGTTTCCAGTTGGTAAACATGAGTTAAACAGACACTCAGAGCTTGTGTGAGATTGATCCTATAAACCAGAATTTCTTGCTAGGAGTGCAAAATCGGGTCTCTAATCCCTCCTCATGTGCCTAATTGCTGCAGGAACAGGGAGCAGTGCAGTGGCTGAAATACAGTTACAATAGTAAATACTTTAACAAGTACTAAGTAAAAACAACAATAAATATAAAAACTTAAAACTCTGAATCTCACTTTGTCATTTATCATTGTATGTTTTGTAAGATAAATAGTAAACAGAAACTGAGTTACCAAGCCTTACAATGCCTGATTTAGCAGTGCTGCAGAAGAGTAAAGCTGAGTCACCTTGCTCCAAATGATACATAAGAAAGCCATGGCAGCTAATTCTGCACCGAACCCTGTTGTACCGTGATTTGAGACTCTTGCCTTCCATACATGTATGAAGTCCCGTCAAAAGCAGTGCCAAATCAAAGAGATATTTTTTTTATATTTACCTCTGATTATCGTACAGCTTATACTCACCTTTTACTCCTTGGCTTGGTGAGTGCAAATATTTAGGAACTGTGACATGCAAGAAACATTTCATCTTTAATAAACTACTGCACTGCAACAACAGACCCTAAGTAATCGGAAAGTCTACCAACTTCAAAAGGCATCACATAAAAGCTGAGGTTTGATAAAAATTTCAACACTTTAGAATAAATGATCATTGCAGAGGATCTTGGAAGTGGGGATGCATTTTTCCCCACTTCTTCAATAAGCTTCCACAATAATTACATCCTCCCTGTTGCAGAAAACAGAACTGATCAAAAATCTTAAAGAAAGCAAAAGTCACCAGTCTCTGTTTCTCACTCTGCTGACTGAAATTACATAGATGAATTAACTCCCTTACGCAACCTGCAATACAGTTAAAAGACTTCTGTTTTGATGTAGGGGAGCTCTGTGATCACAAAGCAGTATCTAAGTAAGCACCTTCTATAAATCTGGAGAAAGGACGCTTCATCTGATGTCACCATTTGGCTTCTATACAAACGGGTTTGAGCATATAAACCCAATCTTTTTAAAGGAATCTCTCCTCTGTACTTATAGCAAATGATTAAGAAAACAAAATGTTTGGATCCCAAAATCAGAAATGCCAGTTATAAATCCAAGAATTTCTGTAAAACTCAGATTTACATTTTAAATTAAGGCATAAACATATGGAAATTCACTAGCTGTAAAATGGCTAAACTTTTGGCTTGATCATCCATTTCATCAGATTACACAGGTTTAGGATTGCATTTGCTTCCTGAGCCTCTAGTTCAAGCAACTTTCAAAACAGAAGGTCGTTGCTATAAAATGTTTGTGGCAACTTTAATCAACACTTCACTCCAAGCAATCTGCAAAACTGAACAGAGTTTTAAGAAGTTTCTAGTATCCTTTGTAGCTCTTCCTTTGTTGTTTGTTTGTTTGATTGGTTGGTTGATTGTTTTTTTAATTCAATACTGACAAGGTCATTGAAGTCACAAATTTACAAAGGTAAGTTTTACTAAAAGGGGATTATTGGTCTTGTCAGGTGCACTACTCATGTAGCAGTGTGCAGCACTTTTTCAAAAAAAGAAAAAAGAACAGAAATTATCAGAGACACAAATGAACACTTTTGTATTAAGCCTTCTGATCTTTACCATTTTATCTGTAGATGAAATCTGTGTCAGTGTAAGAAATGTCAATGCAGTGCTAGTCACAAAAACAAGGTATTTTTATAATGTTAAATGCCCGAGCAACAGAAAAAGCAAAAGAAAATTCTTTCTTTAGTAATTTCTGGATACCAGAGCAGCCAAAGATTGCTGCACATTTACAAAATAATACATATTTTAAAGCAAGGGACAAAAAATTGGATTTTCCCCACTTTTCAGACTGTAAATGATATGTGGAAATGTGTTTTCATTCAATGTACTAGACACCTTTTAAAATTCTTTTCAGAGTACAGTTATTCTATGTAAGATCTTCTAAAGCAAGAATATTCAATGCTAATTAAATTTAGCATTTTTCAATGCCAAAAAAAAAATCAATATAGGAGATTTATATGGCAATTTACTAAATATGGTACTTGACACCAGTACCAAAAGTAATTTAGGTATAAATTGGCTAGATAGAAGTATGCAGCAATATAATTTTTGGAGTGACACTACGGGTTGAGACCTCAGGAACAGAAATGCATGTGTATTGGATAAGACATAAGGTGCTTTTAGAGCTGCAACCTATGTCTGGTGTTCATTTACCACAGAATCAAATAACAGTAACATAAAAATAAATAGCACATTCCAGGTAAATTAAGATACAGAGTCTTCTTGTGATCTGACTTTCTTAGACATAAGTTAAATATTTCTGCTAAAAAAGTAGGATTTGACATACTTAAGAGGTGTCACAAAACAATTTTATAGATGTTTAGAACTGCCTCACTTTTTAAAGGAGGCTTGTACACTGTGGGTCAGGCAAGGTAATATAAGTCAAGCATGTTAGTTGTAAGTTTAATTATGGGGGCTTTTCTGAAAGTAGAACTGGCCTGTTTTTCTCTCTAGATGTTACCTAATAACCAAGTCTTTAATGGCTTGGCTTGTAAAACCATCAGCCTGTATGTGAATGGAAAAATTCAGTCTGATCCAGATTTTGTTCCTAAGCTTTTACAACATTACATTCTGCTAAAAAAAAAAACAAAAAGAAAACATAAAAAGGAGTAAGGGAAAACTTCCTTTTGCTGTCAAATGCTACTAATGTCAAAGTGCTATTAATTTTTCCTGATGTTTGCTAAAAAGATATGAAACTCTTGCACTGTTTTGAAAGAAAACACATATTCAAGGTCATGAAAAAGTTAAAGCTCTATCACTGTGTTGGTTTTGTACCTTTCAACTGGGGTTACAAATCACAGAGCATAGGCTCTAGAGCTCCTTTTTCTGAACCGGTAGCTAAAAATGCATCAGTGGAAGGAAGGGAAGGAAGCAAATGGCATACACTCGTTTCTGAAGATTTCTGTTAGTAATAGTTCTTACCCAGGGAGAAGGGGAGTTGTGAGTTTTGCCAGTACAGCTGCAGAGAATTGCAAATCCTCCGGAACAAATTCAAAGCTGAGGTAAGCAAGAACACCCACTTTGTCTGGATGACTAGTGGATGAGACATTCGGATATCCACTGAAAATATTACTTCCTTCAAAATACCTGGCATCGCTTCTCAAAGAAATGCGAGATAAGACGTACATACAGGTATGTGTCACTGTGGAACTGACATTTTAAAGACAGGTCATGGGTCCTGAGAGACTGCTGGGAATGATGTTACTGATTCTATTTAAATTGATGTAGGAATTTGCAAGCAGATGGTTTCATAGAAAATATTGTTTAAAATTTAGAAAAGCTCAGTGGAAAAGCATTAATGTCCAAATTAATAACACATGACATTAACTATATACAATAAATAGTGAACACTGAGTAACAAAAAGATCACATATTTTCAATTTTAAGTATCTGAATTTAGGAGTGGAATATGGGAATATTTTTCTATAGTTAGGAAGATTCTGACTGGTGCCCCTGGGTGCTCGGGTCTGTAACATTATGGGCCCAGTTAAGCAACGTGTGGACAGACCAGCATGTCCTCACGCCATCACTAGGAGAACGGTCAGTACCTCAAGGGACTACTTGGCACTGACAGAATTCAGTTGTATGTTCATCAGTGAGTAATGAATCCTTCCTATTTACATTTCTGGCTTCTTTCTCTTAGTTTGTACCATATCTTTTAACATAATTTGAATCTGAGGAGTGGGGGGAGACATGGCTGTCGATAGATAATACCTCAATCTAAGATCAATGTCTTCAATATGTGAATGTTCACCTTTGCTTTGCAGTGTATGACACAAAAAAAAATTTAATTGCAGTAGCTGCAGTGAGCTTTTTTGAGTTAGAGGCTCTATAAATCCAGTGTACGCCTGAAAGTTAAAGAATTCCATTTTTCACCTTTGTATTGTTGCTACTCTAGTTTAGTTCTTTTCCATGTTTGGGTTGCTTATTTAATCTGGCATTTCTCTTGCTTGGACTATTCTGATTGAGGTGCTTTAGGAAAGAATCTAGACAGTGTTTTTCTTGTGTGCTCCACATGTTTGCAATAACTACTGCTGAAGTGAATGCCAGCAGTAAAGGGATATTCCTCCACAGGAAATACTTTGCATCTGACACTAGCCAATAGCTCCTTAGGGAAAAAAAGGCACTAATTTGTGAGCTGATGGTTGACCAGTAAACAAAAATGTAATCTCAGTAAGATTAGTTTAAATATATAACTTCCAGGGACTGAGTTTAAAAAAAAAAAAAAAAAAAAAAAAAAAAAAAAAAAAAAAAGAAAAAAAAAGAGCATAAAAAATTACTAATATAAACTATTGCTTCAGGATTACTGGAGAAACACACTTGGTCATCATTTAGCCTTTCAGGCTTACCACCTGCTTGCTTTTCAGTTTTGAAGAATATTTTACTCTTTCCAAGTTATTATGTAGAATGTATTAAACAGAGAAAACAATATATTTTATCTGCCATTATTCCTGTACTTTAAAAATATGTAAGTGGATCTCCAAGAGATGCAATTAGCATGGTATAATCCTGTTTTTTCCCTCTCTGACCCATTTTCTGCTTATTTTTTTGTCATGTTCTATCACAATTTTTTATCAATTTGCATTAAGACAGTTATTTTTGCTTATTCTCTCCACCAAGAGCAGACATAGAACTGTTTACTCTAAGTGCAAATACATTTCCAGATCTTTCAAGGATGCATATGCATATAGTTCGGCTTTCTTATTCTCCTGTGTTATAGATTCTTTTTTTAATTTTTTTTTTTTTTTTTTTGCTTGCCTATCCGGTGGGTCAAAGCATTGTACAGAGAATTATTAATACAATGTTAGAAGCCATTGAATAGTAAGAATGGATAAAGTTCACGTAACTTGGGCAAAGTTCATAATATCACATTATGTCTACGTACTTGTATTCTGACTGAATTTGGTTTTATTATCCTGTCTCACTAAACCCATAGGCTGTACTCTATTGAATTTTACACTTACAACTGAATGTAACTGATAGTCCTATTTTTCAGTAAGATGCTTCATTTCTTTTTCTAGGTTTTGAGGGACTAGTTTTAAGAAAAAATAATTTAAAATTGTATACTTTTCATAGCTTTTGACATTTTTTGGAGAAATATCACTAGTTAAAATTTGACAGAAAAGAAGCCCACTGCAATTTAGTGCCTGGGGAATATCCCAGTCAGAGGACGGTTCAATTACTATGGTTGTTTTACAGCTCACCAACCTAATGGAATGCAAATAGTTCAAAGAGTACTTGGTACCAGCAAGTTTATCTTCCAGCTTCGTAGTATTTCTTATTACCCTGTGAAGCAGTAATAAATCTTGGCAATTGGCATTCCAATACAGAGACATTATACAGGTTTTTCTTCGAACTGTATTAACTAATGTGACATTCCATCCTGAGCAGATTGATGGAAGTGAATATGAATTATGCATGGGAAACATTTTATTCATATTTAATAGATAAATTCTTGCATATGTTTTTTAAGGTAGGACAAAATAACTAAGCAATATCTCTCCATAACACCATGCAACAATTTGCCAGATGAGAAAAGTAACTTTTTTTTGCCATCTTGAACAGAGTCATTACAAACAACATGCAATGAAAATAGATTTGGATTCCATAAAACTCTTCTCTACTTTTACTTCTAAAGGAGAATAACATACTCTAAGCTCTCTGTTCAGTTTCCTAAAAGCTTAGCCCCGTGCTTAGAGTTCTGCTCTATAAATAATCAGCTCTGTATCTTCTTTATCAATATATAAATACTTATGAGAAATATGTGCAGATTGTGCACATGTATGAGAAATATATGTAGATTGTGCACTTGACTCAAAGTACACTATAACCAGTTTCTTACTATACACAATATATGATTGATTTTAAATCAATATAAAGAAGAAAAAGGTTGGAGAAGTAAGACAAGAACTTGGTGCAAAGACTGACTTTGCCTTAATCCTGATTTCCATTATATCTGCTCATTATTGTCTGGAAGGGAGCGTACTTAATCTTGTTTTTTATTTTATGAGATCCTGTATTTCTTTTTAAGGGAAAACTTGTTGTGTTTAAAGAAGTGAAATAACATAATGGCACTTAATTATACCACACTTCAGAAAATGCTTTTAATTGTTTCATTTAACTGAAGAGTCTTTCAGTCTCTATCCAAATGAACAACTCTATAGTTTGGAGCATAAGCAGCCAGAGTGACTTCCTCAGCATAACTGTTAAAGAATTGTTTAATATTTACAAAAAGAACACCATATTCAGTTAAATACAGGACCATTTTGGAAAGAAATTAACCCACTATTTTATTTAGGATAAAACCTGTGTTTAACAAGTATCTGGAATGTAAACTAGTGGCATTGTACTGTAGCTTAGCCCATTGATTTGATTTAATTTATGATTAATGTTGAAGATTTCAATTAATATTTTAAGTAGCACATGTCTAATATGCAAGCCTGTGGCAATTATATTAAGCTTTCTTCAGCAAATTCGTCTGGAATGTAGGCAGGTTTACTGTTTCAATGCTTCCCTGTCTTGTATGTGGAATACGTCTATTAGAGAAAAATTCAGAAGAGGGATAGAAAATTAAGGTTTTATTTTATTCTTTCCCAAATTAGTTAGTTCAGCTAGTTATCTTTTTGCTTGCATATTCTTTAATTTTATTTGCAAAGTCTGAAAATGTTTAAGATAAATCAGAACATTCTATTATTTTTTACCTAGAAGACTTTGTTCAACTTCTACCTTTGATAAATAGCACAAATACCAAACAAAATACCTTCAACAGGCAACTGCAAATTAATTTTTAATTAATCTGTCTGAAATACTAATGACTTTGAGAAAGTGGGATGTAGTTCTACATATACAATTTCTAAACTGCTCATTTGGTTTCTGTTCTCACAGAAGATTAAGTATGAAATTTTTACGACACTGTATGAGCCCCTCCCAAGTGGGTAAGTATTTGGGAGGCTTTTGGGGTTTTTTTTGTTTTGGTTGTTTCTGGTTTTTTTTTTCCAAATAACAGAGAAGTGACTAAATTTAAATTTCTGTATTTCTGATATAACTAGTCTGGTTGATTCTCATTATTTTTTTTCTCTGATTCATGTACATTTTATGATTACTCATGATTTCTTGCATAGTTTCCAACTCTCTTTGTTGGAAATACATTTTAAAAAATAGCATAAATAAAATAGCATGATAAAATCACAGCTTTGTGTGTGTGTTTGGTTCATTCTATTTGTAATACTGGGCTGAGATATAGGGTATTTTTTTTCCCAAAGGAAAAGTGCCATCTACTGAATCACCAAAACAAAATTTTGCAGCATCTTGAGAGATTTTCCTGAGAGATGTCATTTCCAACTACTGATCAGGCCAATCCTTACTCAATTTATGAGCTCTAATGAGATTACAGCTGGCAATGGTATGGTTGAGAGCCACATCACCTCACTAAGTATTCATCTAACGTATGTTTTATTTTTGTTTGGGTGCTTTAAAAGTTCTAGTGGAAGACAGTGAACTGCACTTTGAAAGTCTTAAGTTTTTACTTCCAAAATAACTCTCTACCCCAGATTTCTGGGAAGATTCCTTGTGCATCTTTTGTATCTTCTTAATGGCCTACAGAGGTCATATTTCCAGTAAGGAGTTATTTCTCTTCTCCCTGGTTGGTCACTTCAAGTTTGGTGAAAGTCCAGACAGAAAGATCTCAAAAAGAATAAACTGACAACACACTGATAAATCACATTTACTTTCAGAGACTGAAGCAAAAGAAATAGAACAACTAGTAAACAACTTTTTAATGGGATACCACCTACTAGTCAACTGAGATATGGTTTAGCAAGGTATAGCACATTTTTTGGAGGCATAAAATTGCTTTCAAGACCAGTATGTGGAGAAGTACCTGAGGACTGGAGGAAAGCTAATGCCACACCAGTCTTCAAAAAGGGCAAGGAGGAGGACCCAGGGAACCACAGGCTGGTCACCTCACCTCTATCCCTGCAATGGTGATGGAACGGGTCATCCTGGATGTCATCACTAAGCGTGTAAAGGAAAAAAGATCATCAGGAGTGGTCAGTATGGATTCACCAAAGGAAAATCATGCGTGAGCAATCTCATAGCCTTCTGTGATGGAAGGACTGACTGGGTGGATAAGGGGATAGTAGTGGACGTTACGTATCTTGACTTCAGCAGGGGTTTTGACACTTGGTGCACAGGCTGTCTCTTATCCTCACAGGCAAGGTCAGGTAGTGTGGGTTAGAAGAGAGGACAGTGAAGTGAATTGAGGGCTGGCTGAATGGCATAGCTCAGAGCATTGTGATCAGCAACGGAGAGCCCATCTGGAGGCCTGTAACTAGTGGTGTTCCCCAGGGTTCAGTACTGAGTCCAGTCTTATGCAATACGTTCATCAATGACTTCAATTAGGGGACAGAGTGTATCCTCAGCAAGTTTGCTGATGATACAAAACCAGGAGGGGCGGCTGACACACCAGAAAGCTGTGCTGCCATTCAGCACAACCTGTACAGGCTAGGAAGCTGAGTGGTGAGGAACCTAATAAAATTCTCAGAGGACAAGTGTAGCGTCCTCCACCTGGGGAAGAACAACCCCATGCACCAGTACTGGTTGGGGGCCGACCAGCTGGAAAGCAGCTCTGTGGAAAGATATCTCGAAGTCCTGGCGGACAAGCTGATTACGACACAGCAATGTGCCCTTGTGGCGAATAAGGCCAATGGTCTCCTGGGGTGCACTAAAAAGAGCATGGCCATGAGAAAGGTCATTCTCTCCCTGTACTCTGTCCTGGTGACAGCCACATCTGGAGTACAGTGTCTTGAACTGGCCCTCCAGTTCAAGAAGGACAGGAAAATACTGGAGAGAGTCCACTGGAGGACCACCAAGATGATCAAGGGAATGGAGTACCTCTCTTATCAGGCTGAGAGTCCTGGGTGCCTGTTTAGCCTGGAGAGGGATCCCTGAAAAGGGATCTCATTAGTGTTCATAAATATATATATAAAAAGAGGCTGGGTTCAGGCTCTTCTCAGTGGTCCCCGGTGACAGGACAAGGGGCAACAGGCTAGACAAGAGGCTTGACAGGACACAAGCTAAAACACAGGAAGTTCCATCTCAACATGAGGAAAACCTTCTTTCCTTTGAGGGTGGCAGAGCACCGGAACAGGCTGCCCAGAGAGGCTGTGGAGTCTCCTTCTCTGGAGATACTCAAAATCTGCCTGGATGTGTTACTGTCCAACCTGTTCCAGGTGAACTGCTTTGGCAGGTGATCTCTGAAGGTCCCCTCAAACCCCTGTCACTCTGTGATTCCATCATAGGACAATGAACTTTATTCAGGACTCAGAAAAGCTGTCAATTTTTT
>VZRU01011503.1:200372-210431 GCA_013398155.1 Pedionomus torquatus
GATTATTAGTTTTTGCTGCTACCTGTTGAGAATTGATTTGCATGTGCACATTTTTCAGATGGGAGTTATTTGATTCTGTCTATCAAAAAAAAAATAAAAATCATTGAATATGAATACTTGGGTTGTAAATATTTTAAATCATGTGCAAACACTTTAGTTGATTGCTTTCATTAGATAACTTAAATCTTATCATGCTGAGTATTTGCTGATGTGATCCAGTGTTACCATCAAGGTGTTTGACTAAGCTGAGACTGAAAATTGTCTTGATGAGTATCATGGAAAGTACAGTGTACTATAAAGATAGATAAGACAATATAGCTCTGCAAAAAAAAAAAAAACCAAAACCCAAGCCAATATATTGCTGTGCATAGTAATATTTAGAGTAGGGAGGGAGGGATGGATGGATGGATGGATGGATGGATAAGTTGCACAACAAAAAGTCATAATACTTCAGATACTAAGGATGTTGAACTAGGAAAAAATTGTACTGCAGAGTGAGAACTGTTTATTTAGTACAGACTTTCATAGTGTGTTTCTTTCTTGAAATTAAAACAGCAGCAAGACAGAAAAAATGATATGTTGAAAATACTCTGTTTTGTCTTTTAGAAGGTTTGAAGGATACACTAAACCAGAAGACATTATAATACCATTAAAACAGTGGCTTGAATGACTTATTTTTCCCTATTTCTACAGGCGTGTATATTGAGTAAACTTAATTTGACTTTGATAGAGCTGTGCCATCTTGTATTAACTGGCAGTGCCAATCATTGTGGAGGTTTCAGATGTGTGTGAAGTTAATGTCTGATTCATGTGATTTATGTACTTCATTTCAGGAGAACTTAGAGTCCCAGTACTTGTACAGATCATAATACGTATGAATTGACATGACGAGGTTCCAATTCTTTTATATAAGGCTTCATTCATTCTAAAGAATTATAGTCTAAGCTAGATATACATAGGAATTTTACATTTAATGTTAGGTGGAAATGACTTTTAAAAATCCTTAAAAGTGTGTTATAAAATTAATAAAAGTTCTTAAAAGGACTTTTAAAATCTTCTGTTCACTACCCTATCTTCTCTGTTGTGAGACTGTAAGTATTACAGGTAGCATCCTAGTAAAAAGAATGGCTGTATCTTAATGAATGATTGCTGTATACTGTTACTAGGAGATGAATACTTGGCTAGCATCATGAATCTCTACTTCAAGTTTCTTAGAAATTGAAAAAAAAAAAATCAACTTAAGTAATGTGCTCTAGGCAATCCTGGGAGCAGGGGAGTTGGACTAGATGATCTCTGGAGGTCTCTTCCAAATCTGACAATTCTTTGATTTCATGAAAAGCAAAGTTTATTCAGTGTACTGAATAGGGCCCACTTTTACAATACTTTAAACAGAATTTTACATGTACCTAGTCAGTTATTTTCTCTGTAATTTAGTAGTCTGCTGCAAACTTCTGGCTTAGAATATAAATTGTTTGAGGTTGAATGTTGAACAAATATTAGTAAAACAAGAGCATAAAATAAAATAGTATAAGAAAATAAATAATTATCTGGCTCAGTTTTTAGTTTGGGAAAAAATTTAAAGAACCTTGACTTCATGCTTTGTATTATGGAGTCAGGTGTAGTTAATAGTAATCTGTTATGAAAAGAAGAAGGGACTTACATTTCTGTAGATCTGGTGGATCATTTGCTAAATGTGAAGCATGCTTCTCTTTAGTTTTCCCACTTCTGACAGTAACATCTCATGATATAGCATTAATGTCCTGGTATTAGATGACAGCTTTTCAAATGATTTTTGTTTCTTTTATAGCTACCTTTTGAAAAAGTGGCAAGGCTCAGAGGGAATTTGGAACATTATTGAGCCTTGATTTTTCTAAAAATTAAGTTACTGTTATAATAACAGCTTGTTTTATACTGGCATGTAATTCTCACGTGTTCATCTACTATTTCTCAGCTTAATTTATTAATCATGAATGAGGCATTTTTGTTATCACTGTGGATTACAGATATTATATATCTTCTTCTATGCGTGGTTTGTTGTACATAATGAAACAAAGTTGTCTGTTACATAACTGTTAATATAATGCACTGATATTTTGATCAAGTGTTTTGTATGATAATTAAATGTCTATTTTGAACAGATTAAATTGTTTCCTTGCCTTTTGTACACTGACTATAGTCTTTCAACACTTTGGTATAATTTTTTGTTGAGAACCCTTGTTTTAGACTGTGGGAGTCTATGCTTAGAGGACGAGGTGTCAGTATCTTGCTTTCTTTTAACGAAGAGCAGTAGCATGTTTATGTGGCTTTTAAGTTTTTCTTCTGGTGAAACAGATGTTCTTGGAGTCTTCACGTGCTTCCTACTGCAAACTCCCATGTAATACAGACAAAGACACTGTGTACTACAATTTATTTTGTGAATGGAAACTGTTTAATCTAGGCAAAGAACTTCAACAGGCAAAGAAACGAACAGTGCCAATAAAATTTTGTTAAAATTTTAGTGGCAGTACAGATTAGGAGGGGGTTTATCACGAAGTCTTTTCCTCTTAGCAGTACCCTTATCGTTGATTTCCTTCTGCTTCTGATTTTTGAATGGCATTTATTTGAGATGCAAAATATATGTATGATAAATTAACATACACAGAGCTTTGTGTTGTGGATAGACTACTTGCAGATCTTGTCTCCTATCACATAAACATGTGCTTTACATAATTTTCTCAGTTCATGCATGCATATCCTCTAGTGGAAGTGATTGCAGATAATATATGAGGCATCCTCCTTTGTTTTAGGAAGCACATCCTGTTTCTATCTCTATAGAAAAAAATTTATTTGAAGGTATTATTTTTTTTTGAGGATATCAAAGGGCAATAAATTACCTTAGTGCTTCCTGAACCACAATTGAAGAATATCGAAACTGTAAAAGTTCTGTAGAGACTCATAGGCCAAGCAGAAGTATTTTCAGGGTGAAATAGTTTCCCTCTGTTACAGTTTCCTCAGTATCATCACAGTGTGTACATTGTTAGGGAAGAAGTCTTGAAAATGAGTAGTCTGCTTTCCGAATTGAGAAGGCAAGCATGTTGCATTAATTTCAGTGAGAATTTAACAATTTCCTTTTTAAAAAAGTTCTGTGTTGTTATTGTCCAAGGAATATGTCCCGGATGAATGCTGACACAGTATCATCATCTTGATTTGCAGACTAATCTTGAACCTTTGCTGCTCATCCTTTCCTTGTGTAACAAGACTAGCAATTTTCACTAGAAGTGTGAAGAAAATCATAACTATGGAAAGTAGGAACAGGAATTACTTGTGATTTTTTTTATTTCTTGGTAAAACCTCAGAATGTCACAGGAGCTGGAATGGTTAACGTACAGTGAAGAACTTCGAGAAAGTACAGGAAGAGAGAAAGGAAGAAAAAGGAGAGATGCTGATGGTGAAGGAAGGCAGATAGTGGGTAAAAAGCTTTGCCTGACAGTTTTTTGAGTTAGACAACAAAAATAAAAGTAGAGCAAAAGATTCCAGCCTTAAATTCAGTTTATATTATCTCAAATGTTGTGACTTTTCTGTGTGGTGGTCTATGTTTTTATGTAAGTATAGATGACTCGAAAGAGCAAACTGTTTCTGAATCCAGGACCCTTCTGTTGGAGGCAGATCACATATTTTCTTTTTGAGTCTATCTTGCTCCATTTTAAATATTACCAGATTCTTTTGTTATTCTCTTATTCTCTGCTTCCTATTATTTTATAACAATTACTTTAACAACCTGAAAGTTTTTAAATTTTTTTTTAAGCATGCGGGTGCTTTTTTTTTTGCTGGTGTTGCCAGTCAGCTCAGGAAGCTCTTGAATATTTCCCCTACTTGTACTTTTGTTGGTACATTAGTAAAGAAAGTCTTACTCCTTTTATTAATTTGATAGACTCTCCATTTGATAAAGCAGAGAGATTTTTTATGTCCATTTTGATTAAATTAAGCTTCATAGAAATGTGTACAAGACTGTAGGTGAGGTCCCACCAGAACTTTGCTGAGTGTGGCTTATCTGTACTGAAAACTCTCTTTTGTTACATCCTGAAGTTGCATTTCCATTTTGGTGTCAGATTGGCAGCTGACAGCCGTGCTATGATCACCTTGTACATGGAGGGTCTTTTGCACACAGGTCTATGAATTAGTGAACTTCCAGTCTGTATGATGAAACTAGTTATAGTTTATTCTCATGTTTATGATCTTGCATATTGCACGATGAGAATTTTATTCTGCTTCTAAGTGTCTGTGAGAATTACTTCATACCCTATGTATTGCCTCCTAGCTCTGCTGGGTCAGCAGATTTCCTCAGAGCACTTAGAACATTTTTGACAAGATAATTAATAAAAATATTGTATGACAAAAGAGAAAGTCTGGTTAAGGAGTTTCATTGCTGTTTCCTCCTGACCTAAAACTGCTGCTTTCTGCACATCTAGAAAACCAATAAATTATAAAGTAACAATCAATCAAAGATAGTTTTTCAATCAGGATGTACTTAAGTTGTGGAACATATTGCCGCTATACATTATGGAGAATATGAGTTTTCACGTGCTGAAGATTGTAGTGGACAGAATTAAAGAGAAGGAGCTCTCAAAATGCACAGAAAAGCCTAGAAGCTAACTAGATGTATAGAATGAGTCATGTCTCAGGGAGAACCCTGAGCCTCAGGTGATTGTAGCCTGAGAGAGTGGTTAAGGACACTGTTCATTGTGCTTTTCAGCAGCTGTTTTTGATCACTGTTGGAGACAAGAGGACAGGCTAAATAGAGGCTTGATCTCATTCATTATGGCCTTTTTCTATGTAGTTTGATTATTATAGTTTAGCCAATTTTATTTACTTATTTATTTATCAGCCTGTAGCTGCTATTTTTCCATTTAAATATAAATGCAATCTAATAGTTTTTCTCCACCAGTTAGTATCTCATTTGACTGTCAAGATTAAAAATTCTTGCTACTGGCCCTGGAGATTGCCAGCATTTCTAGAGCAGCACAGCTGAGGTCATCCCTTGCTGCTGACCTCACTGCGTTGGTTTCTGGGCTTTCATTTCTGTCTCTGATGTTTCAAGTTTGGTTGATGTTGTACATCTTGCTGCTGAATACATTACTGATATTCAGTATAGGATAATAGATCAACCAGCAGTCTTGAAAGCTAAACCAAATTAAAATTTGAAGGCTTCCAGTCTTTATACTATAAAGTTAACCATATCCCTTATATCTCTTCAGCAAATCTGAAGAATCTTTCAGTACTTGCAGTTACAAAGTCTAATTCAGGTTGTTAACTATCTCTTTAACAGTAAATTATTGCTTACAGTTACTATTTTACTGGAGTTTTGGTGGACTGTTTATGTGCTCTTTGAGGTAGTTTCTCATCAAATTAGTTCTGGAAGTGAAGGGCTGGGATATTTCTGATTGCTTTTGGACTTTTACTTGAATAAATTGTAGTCCTTTTCTGTATCCAGATTCATGAGCTCCTCAGTTAACCTTGCTAACAATATTAAGACCCTCCTATTCTGTCAGCATCTAACTTCTTTAAATTCAAGACCTAGTTCTGTTTGTTTGTTTGTTTGTTTAAAACTGTGTTAGTCTACTGACATTATAGGCAGGGTTATTTCTATTACTGCTCTTTCAGTAGGGCCCGAAAGATCTCCATTGCTATAATCTCTTACTGAAACAGCAACTAATTAAGATGCTTATTTATGGTTTCTGCCTTGTGCAGTACCATTAATGATAGCAAAGTTGCATGCATTATACGTATGCATCTGTTACTGGGCATACTTGAGGTAGGAGAAGATGGGAAGTGCAAATACCAGCAAATGAGTACTTTACTGGGCAATGAAGTAGATTCTGCAAGGTTTGGTCCAATTAGGTACCAAATTTATATTATAGTTACCAGGTATTTTTGTGAAACAATGGCTACACCACTGCAGTGTTATTAAACTGTTGTTGCAGTATTTTCAATGACAGCATTGAAGACTGCAAAGACACGAACTGAAAAAAGCAAGACACAAAGTTAAGGAAGCTGATGTTGGTCTTCAGAATCTGAGTAATATCTGTGCAGTCTGCCAAGGAATTCTGAAATGTTGGGAATACAACTTCAGCAGGAATTTTCACTGAAGTTTATCCTTACTATTCCTAGTTTTATTCTTTTTTTTATTTTTTTTATTCCACCTCCTGGAAAAGCTTCCTTTTAGTCACCTTAAATTACATTATTTTCATGAAGGAATATATCTACCGTGACTTTCCACAGTGGCCGTCTCCTGTGTTTATTCATAGAGTTAAGCATGTTTCTATTTCTTTGTTTTTTTTTTGTTGTAAATATTTTGTTCCCCGAATTCTAGAACATCATAGTATTTTTGTGTTGTGCTTGATTCAGAAGCATATATTCTGGTCCTGTTTTTTTTTTTTTCTCTGCCTGTTTTCTCAGACCATTATTTTCCACACATATTTCAAAATATCTTTTCCTCTTCTCTGCTGCTACATCTTACAGGAAATGAAGGCTATTTACATCATTACATTCTATCATTTCACTAAGAGAAAGTGATGCTTCTAATTAACTGTCTTAGGTGTCCTGGCCTGTTCTGTGTTGTGCAAACCCCCTATTCCTCTCAGCAGTGAACTTTCTCAGTGTGTCCTGTCTTCCCTGGGGGTTAAGCTTCATTTTTTGTGAAACTATGGGCATGGAGTAGCACTCTAGCAGATTTTTCCCTCTCCCCAGTCCTTAGATTTCTGGTAAGGTTTTTTAGGCTCTGGGAAACATTTTATCAAGATACCCAATTAAAAGCAAGAGCAATAGCCACTGAAGATAGCAATTTAAGTGGTGTTCTTTTAGGAGCGAGTGACATGAAGCATTTGTCTTTGCATGGTGTTATGAACCTGCTCTATCAGGGAAGTAAAATAATGTCAGAAGGACTAATTTTCTATAGCATGCTATATATTTAAGTAAAAGGAACACTGTCCAAAATGACTGGATACATTTTAAAAGGCATAACATTCCGAAGAATTTACTTGCTTTTATTAAATTAATATTGCTTTGGTTTGCTTTGCAGACAAACATAATGTTACAAATAGTGTAACACATCACTGGCTTGCCAGGTGGTTTCCATTATAAAATACCATCTTCAGTAGTTTGTAACTGTTTTGTTAAGGCCAAATACTTCAGACAGAAAATTTCAGTGCAGAGTTCTGCATCATGCTGGTATTGTTTTTTTAAAGAGCTTTATTTTAGACAAAGTGGTTGATCTTCTTCAGAGCAATAAGCGTAGGAAAACATTGTTTTGATCATGCTTGCAAACTTTTTTTTTCTGCCTTTCTTTTCTCTGCTATTGCAAAGGACTCTAGTGTTTGCTATAGCTGTTGGTTTTTTTTTTACCATGGAAGCTTGCACGGCATGACCAGTCAGTACAGATGCCCCAAATGAATTGTTACAACAAGTCTGTGTCCAGGACTTATGAGTGAGGATTATTTGTTTTTTTCCTTCTCCCCTGAGTAAACCATGCCACTCTGCTGAGCTAACTTGGTCTAGAGATGAATACCTGAAACTAAAAGAGAAGTTTAAATAGGAGGTTGAGGGTGAACTAAGGTGAGGATGCTGCAGTGCACATAAACTGCAGGCACAATTTACTTTTGCATGGGGAAAGGTTAGCAGAGGGGGGATGGGAAATTGACTGTAAATGAAAAACAAATATGATAGTAAGGCTGTGATGAGAGATGTGCTCTGGGAAGATGATGTCAGGTTTGAGAGTTTTGAGACAATCCAGGTCCTGAGGTCCCTTTCTTTCAGAGTGCCGAGTGAAAAGTCTCCCAGGATCTTGGAGTCTCTTGTGATTCATTTCTAATTGTGTGAAACCCTCTAGTAAAAAATCCATTGCTCCCTCAGATCCTACATACCATGGCTGTCAATTATCTTGTTTCTTTGTGTACTAGTGGTCATCTTATGATCTACATGACTCAACTATCCTTATACTGCCAAATGATGGAGTTGATCTTTTCCCCTCTTTTGGTTTGCTTTTAAACTAGGCGATGCAACATAAACTAAGGTGTGTATTCTTATTTTTTTTTATTTCTTGGCTTTGGTGCAGTTTTCAGTGTCATTCCCATAATGGTTTTATGTGAGACTCTGACTTGCTTAGAGTATATTATGTGGTTCATGTTTGCTATATAATTATTTGTGTGATACTATGTTGTTATCATTGTTCAGTGTGGTAGCCTATGTGTTATACATAGCATGATGTTCAGAGCTTTTCTGAATGAAGAATTAATTTCCTATTGGGCTTTTCTGTGATAAGTGTTATTATAGTCCTGGAAAGTCTCATAAATATTTAATGAATTTATTTTCATAATACATTTATGAGGTGAGGGAGTATTATCTCCAGTTCACTGATACAGGACTGGAGGGTGCCAAATGCGACACAGTAGAAACTTTGTTTTTCAGTGTATCGAGGATTTATAGCTCCACTATTACAACTTCAGCTGTAATGGGTTTATCTTTTGCAAATCAGATATAAGTATTTCAGGTCAGAAAATAAGGATTATACACCTGCAAGGTAGGTACAATTTTGATGGCAGTGGTTTCCTACAGTATCACCAAGCTGTGACGCAGAGGCAGGGGTAGAGTCAGGGTATTTTTGAAACTCATTTGTGGAATCCGCTGCTGGATCATCTCTGCCCAAAGTCCCCTGTCTTTTTTTTTAAAAGCCTCTCTTGTTTTTGTACCTTCCAACACTGTGCTCTGGGGCTCTTTTGCCAAATCAGATTGGTCAATTCTCAGAACAGCTTGACTTTTTCCATTTAGTCAGGTGGAGTATAAGTTAAAAGTACTGCACAATCCAAGTCTGGACTGTACAGTGTATTTGCTAGGTGCTCCAACTGTAACTGTAGGGGCTATTTTGACCCAGTATTCCAATTTTTACCCCACTTTTTAGGCTTTAGACTTTAGTAGAAAGGACACTAAAGGGATGCAAAGTTTGCATTGATTTGTGTGGTCTAGGAAAACTGAAACATATATATTGAAACCAGCATCTCAGACCAAATCCCTGACTGAAATGAGGCCACTAAAAATGGTAAGTTCTGAGATGGTTTATGCAACTGAATCAACAGCTAGCTGAAATTAAATAACTGAATTATGAAGTGTAATAGTGTGTCTGTTAACTGTTTTCAACTGAAGTGCTATTGAAATTTGCATGCATTAAAGGAGAAAATACCATCAAAAAGCTGAGTGGTTTTGGGAGGATGTTTCAGCCTTGTATTTTTGTTATTCTGCTTTTCTTGGTGTCTATTTTGCAGAACTGTTTGCAGCAGGATATTCTAATGCTCATGTAGTGCTCACTGATCACAAAGGTGTTGGATCTAAACATTTAGCTACTAAAAAGGTATTTCAGGTTTTCTGGAGTCTAGTCAATCTATGGAAGTACTTCTACTTAAGATTGATTAAAGCAACTGTAGACGTTAATTTTAAATTAAATTATATGAGATATTATTTTCTCTCATTCAATCTATATTTCTGTAAATCTCCTGTTTAAATTTTAGTCCTGATGTATCTCATTGCACAAAGAATCTAAATTATTTTGTTTAAAAATTGGTTATGCTTTTGAAGGAATGTGCACTCTTTTTACCATGTTAGCTTGATCAATAATCACCTTTAAAGACATGACAGGAAGATAAAGTTTTTTATTCCCTAACTTTCAGAAGAAAGTTGTTGGCTTTTTTTTTTNGTGGAATTGACTTGCTCTTCATTATAATATGGACTGTGAAAACAGACTGGTTACATTTTTTCACTGGAATTTTAATTAAGCAAAGCCATCAAGGAACTAGGGTAGATGTGTTTTAAAACTGTAAATTGAAATCCATAAAAAACTAAACATATTGCAAGAAGGAAAGTCTTCTTATAGATTAACTATGTTATAGACTCTACTTTGTTCCCATGGTGCATTTATCTTTCTTGCAGTGTACTTTTTGTGTAGTGAAACAACACTGAAAATGAAGATAGGAATGTTTTACAATACTCACTTTTTCTGTCTCTGGTGTTCTTTTTTTTTTTTTTTTTTTTTTT
>VZRU01011504.1:7176-37833 GCA_013398155.1 Pedionomus torquatus
CACACTGATGGCTCATGTTGAGCTTCTCATCCACCATCACTCCCAATGTTGAGTTTCTCATTCACCATCACTCCCAAGTCCTTCTCCTCAGGGCTGCTCTCCAGCCATTCTCTGCCCAACCTGTATTTGTGCTTGGGATTGCCATGTCCCAGGTGCAGGACCCTGCACTCAGTTGAATTTCATGAGATTCGCATGAGCCCACCTCTCAAACCTGTCCAGGTTCCTCCAGATAGCACCCCTCCCCTCTAGCATGTCAACAACATCACACAGTTTGGTGTCATCACCAAACTTGCTGAGGGTGCATTCTATCCCACTGTCCATGTCTCCAACAAAGATGTTAAACAATACTGGTCCCAGTACCAAGCCCTGAGGAACACCACTCGTCACTGGTTGCCACTTAGACATTGAGCCATTGACCACAACCCTTTGAGTGTGCCCATCAGCCCAGTTCCTGATCCACCAAGTGGTCCATTTGTCAAGTCCATGACTTTCTGATTTTGAGACCAGGATGTCATGCAGAACTTGTACTTTATTTTGTACTTCCTTTTCTTCCCAGGAGATCTTTTGCCAGAGGCATGTTTGCATAGGCAACTATGCCTAAAAAGCAGCTTCTTCCCCACACAGAGTAATCCACTGAGATTACCCNATTCTATCCCACTGTCCATGTCTCCAACAAAGATGTTAAACAATACTGGTCCCAGTACCAAGCCCTGAGGAACACCACTCGTCACTGGTTGCCACTTAGACATTGAGCCATTGACCACAACCCTTTGAGTGTGCCCATCAGCCCAGTTCCTGATCCACCAAGTGGTCCATTTGTCAAGTCCATGACTTTCTGATTTTGAGACCAGGATGTCATGCAGAACTTGTACTTTATTTTGTACTTCCTTTTCTTCCCAGGAGATCTTTTGCCAGAGGCATGTTTGCATAGGCAACTATGCCTAAAAAGCAGCTTCTTCCCCACACAGAGTAATCCACTGAGATTACCCTCTAATAACTCCACGCTCCTGGATTTGTATTCAAAGGGATCAGCTCTAAAAGTAGTCACCATGGATCCAGAACAAGATTTTCCCTTGTCAGCCATTTCGTTCCAATCTTTGCTGCAACCTGCATGGAAACACCGTAGCCAGTGAGAAATATGCTAAAGGCAAGACAAGACTATGAATATGATACAACTACAGGCCTTTTTGCTGTAAAGTTCATCATTACTTTTCTCAAACTTGTTGCTAAGCAGAGGGGCTTTAATCAATAACCTCAACAAGTAAACTGGGAAACTCTCCATGCATTGGCTCCATTTTCTTCCCTTTCCTGCTATTTTGGTCATTTTTCAAAGCACACATCAAACAAACCCTGGATGGATGTGCCCCCTTCATTCACACTTTGGCGTCAATAGGAAATGAGGAGAGTGCACTCAGCACCTTGCTGGCCTGGGTCAGCGGTAGCAATGTGGTTACACTGCAGATGCCGGCTTTAATTAGGAGCTTTTTACTTTGTCAGCAGACCTGAGCAAGATAAAATGAAAGCTTAGAGGCAATGAATTGAGTTTTGCTCTTTTAACCTTTTTCAGTTAGCATTTTCAACCTTTCTCAGATCTTGGCTTACCTGTTGCATTTGATTCTACTTCCACTGGTCTCTGTGGTGTAACATTAACAATATTCTTTTTTTTTTTAGACACATCATCCCTTTTAACTGCAACATCAGGAATCTCTGTGTCCTTCTTTACCCAGGAAACCATTCTTAACCCTTGCTTATCCCTAGTAACCACAGTAACACGAAGGTATTTCTAATAACCATAAAGAAAATTCTAGTAATTCCACATATGTAGACCTGCACAGAGAAGGTAAGTTGCATTCAAAGGCAGCATTGTGCAAAGGGAGTCAGATGCTTCACATGACCACAAATATTGACACCAAGGCAGTATTTGGTATTCTTTGCTTGTATGCCACAGTGACGTACCCAGCGAGCTCAACCCTTTGTCTTCTGCCATTAATCATTATGGGTGCCAAATTTATAGGCTGTTAAAAATGTTAAAATGTGCACTAACAGTGAAACACAAATGAAGTAAGCAAAGCCCTCGATTACTACTTGCCAACATGACCTTATTTCAGAGGGTTCTTAAAGAAATCATGGTTCCAACAGACATTTTTTATCTCAGTCCCTCCCCCCTGACATCTGTGCCTACATGCTATGCTCACTCTGTTGGCGTAAAGTCTTGCTCCATTCAGATCAGGAGTGACACCACTTTCACACGAAGGTGAGTTCTGGCCTTCGCATTTCATTCAGATTAAATCTCCGCTAGAGACAATCTAATTGCTGGCTCTGCTAGTGCTGCTGAATGGCATTGATTTTATGCCACCACATTGCCAGAGTTTGTGCAGAAGACACGGAGCGGCGGATGCCCTACTTGCTCAGTTCCCATGACAACGCCCTGCAAAGCAGCTCCCTGCGAGCTTCCCCTTGACTGCCTCATCACACCCGACATCGGGCTGCACCTTTCAGCCTCAGACAACGCCTCTTCCTTCAATTAACAAAAAAAAATATTTTACAAGGAAAAAAGGTCTGTTCGAAATAATGTTTTGATTGTCAAAGCAGAGAGTATGAAGCTCTCCACCACCCAAACACCGGGAGGATGGCTGGGTTTGGTTTGGCATTTTGTAGAGCACACTGCTGCTCGGTAATGTAATCAGGAATGACTTTTAGTTTTGCTCCAGGGACTATATTTTTTTTCATTGGTGCTGCATACAGTATGCCTGGTTCTCCATGTGTGCTGCAGTGAATTAAAATATAACAGCACGTCAAGTAACTCCTGATTTCATGTAGTAGATGGCAAGGAGTGGTTCAAACTAATTATCATGGGGAGGAAGATCTGCTTTTGTTGGGGATAAGCCTCATCCTGCCCTCCAAAAGTTGTGTGCCTCCTAGGAGCACCCCAAGTGCAGGGTCTTCACAAGGGCCAAATACAGATCAGTCAAGCCAGCAGCTCTCCAGGCAGGAGTGTTTGGAGGTGGTGCTTTTGGCTGAACAGACGAGAAATATGGAGCACATGACCCATCCCGGGCATTGGCCCCACCAGCAGCAACCGAACTTGTTGTGCCCTGGGTGCTGTGTCTCAGTTTTATAGCACTGCAAAGACTTGGCATAAAATCCACTGCAAAAGCTTGCTACCCTGGCAGACAGAAAGCAGTTTGTATGTTTTCAGCTCCAGGTACCTGCTGAAAGGCCATTCATCCTGCTTCTTGGTGACCAACACATGCATATTTTGATTTTGTCCATTATTACAGTGTTGTCCAGCCCAAGCATTTCTGTGACCCCAGCATCAGCCTGCACATTACCTCCCTCTTCATTCAATTACTGGCTAATCTGCTATTTCATTTTATTTGATGTGAGCCTTAAAGACCCAATCACATGTACTGCAAATTACACAATGTCCATCCATAACTAGGATGGCTTCAAGCAGGTGCTGAGGAACAATTAAATCACTCTGTGTTGAAACTGCCTTTAACTAAGAAAGAAAAGACAATTCTAAATAACACAGATGCAGCGAGAGCCCAAAGATTGCTCACACTGATAATGAAAATTAATCAAACTTCATTAGCAGTCTCTAGAGAGCTCAGTACATTATGTGCTTCTGAGATGTACTTCTGGTTATCCTCTGCCTGACAAGAGCACCTGCTTCTCTCAGCTCAAGGGCAGAAAGAGGCCTTGCTGTTTAACAAAAAAGACTAACATTTGAAGCCCTTTCCAAATGGAGTGGGGTGGCTTTTTTCCAAAAGTGGTTTGGGACAGCCTGCGGTTTAGTGGCGCCCGGCAGCCATTGTCTCTGGGAAGGTTAATAAATACAGGCAGGTGATTCTATTAAATACATAGCCTTACTTCTCTCCCTTTAGAGTGGGACTTATTTGGAGGCAGTCCACTCTGAGCAGTGCGCCCTGGGAGGCTTTTTCGGCACCCACATAAATGCTACTGTCATGGGATTTCTAGTAGGCAACATATTCTAGGTCTGCGGGGAGAGTCAATTATTTATGCCAGTTTCTTAGGGATTATTTTTGCACACAGTTATTTCTACTAAAACCTCATTCTGTCTTTTTTGTCTTCCTGTCTATCTTCTTCACTAGCAAAGTTGCCCTCATTTCAACTCACAAGCCTTAAAAGCTGGACACGGAATCCATTCTGTTTGTATCCTGTTTAATATACGGAAGCCCTGATTAGAACTTCTGGGCTTTACAACTCAATGTTTTGTTTGGATTTATTTGTATGTGTCTTTTGGGTTCATTTGCTTGTTTATCCACCACCACCACTTATGTTTACAGTTTGGTATTGTGAGAATAGTGGAGAAAATTAATAATTGATCATGTTAGCTGAAGATGTATCAATTCAAGCCTAAAAGTTCAGAGAAGAAAAATCTAAAGGAGTGAAGGAAATGCAAGGTTTTGGCTTGCATATGAACAGGTAGTTGTGCAGACCTGCAGCCCTCCCACAAACTGGTCTTACGGCTGGTGCATGTTATCCCTTCATGCCGTCAAGCAGAGGCCTGAGACTTTCTCTTCCACAGCTGCACCCCTGGGGATAGCCTACTGGTCCCACTGGCATAGTGGCAGCTCACAGCACTGAAGATGTGGCTTTAACTTTGCTGTGCCTGACTTGTATTGCATTAGTTACCTGTGAGCCTCTGGAAAAAAAAAAAAAAAAAAAAAACCCAATTTTTTCTCNCTCTTAAAGCAATAAGAGACACATCTGGATCACCTTAACTTGATTTGGGATGACAGAAAGTGGAAGTGCAGGGAGAACAACTGCTTTGGGCTCATTGCCATCAGTGTCTTCTAATACAATTTTTGAATGAGAGCATCCTATTAACTCCCCTTTGTACAGACTACAGTGACTCGTTATATTCATGCTTCTCCAAGTAGTTTTTTTCTCAGCTGCAGCTGTGCTCACTTCCTCTCTGGATAGGTACAGGTGAAGCCCTTTTTCTTTCTTTACCATAACTCATTAGATAATGCATGAATTTATAGAATCATAGAACAGTTTGGGTTGGAAGGGACCTGAAAGATCATGTAGTTCCAACTCCCCTGCCATGGGCAGGGACACCTTCCACTAGACAAGGATGCTCAAAGCCCCATCCAGCCTGGCCTTAAACACTTCCAGGAGTGTGGCATTCCCAGTATTGCATTGCTGGATGCAGGAGACACTCCCCAAGGTGAAAAATGGTCATGGCAAGAGAGGCAGGATTTTGTTGTGAGTTAAATAATACCCAAATAGTGTCAACTTAAAGTTACCACCCCCTGTTGAAACAAGTTTAGTTTTTTCTCTTCAGCTGTGCTTCCCTACTGAGTGGCACAAGCACTGCCCTGTTGCACTGCATATCCCTAAAGCACAAGCAAACCAGATTTGGGATCTCCTGTGGTGGGACAGGAGTGTTGTAGCAGCACAGACAAGAGGTTTCTGCCTGCCCCATCCTGCCCATACATCTGAGCTGTCTGTCCCTGCAGCCTGCTACCCAGAACCATAACATGCTAAGAACACATATTATTTAGCAAGGTCTTAGCACTAGAGGAGGAGATAAATTCCTCACCTACATTATCTTCTTCCCCTCTTTAATACAACCTTTCCAGAGCTCCTCTCTATGGTGAGCAGAAACAGCAACATCTCCGCTAGTTAGATCATTGATCTTTGGCAAGCTCCTCTAGGAGCCTATCCCACTAGGCTCTTTCTAGCTTTTGAAACATTGACCAGGACCATAAGGAGCCCCACTGAGAGAAATCTCAATCCTCACAGCTAAACTGTACCTGGGATCTTCGCTCTACTCATTACTTAATTGGAAGGCACTGAACAGGGCATTGGAAGATGCCTCGTGACCTTAATATCGCAGTGTATGAAGCAGCAGGAAGAGAGAGATGCTATGCAGAAGCTTCCTTGCAACAAAATGTGGTCTCAGTTGAAGCAAATTTATCTAGGAGAATGTTAAGCTGTAAATGCCAAGTTAATTAGCTCTCATACATAATTTGTTTTTTAAAAATACTCTACCATCACCTTCTGGAGGAACAAGAGCCCATATTCCCCTTCTGTTAGTCTGAAAAGTCAATCAAAAAAATGTCATTGAAGCCTAAACCAGGAAGCATCATAACGCTTTCAGCAGAGGAGCTCTCTGCGTGTAGAAGCAGCTTAAAATCCACCAATTTCTTCTCTAAACCTGCTGCACCAAAAGGCCAAACAACCCTCCCCAGGGCACTGCCCACAGCAGACCCACTTCACTGGATTCTCAGACTGCACTGTTGACACTCAGTTTCCCTGTTATGGCAGTTTCAAGTCATATTTTCCTCAATTATGGTTTTTCTCCTCCTCTGCCAGCAACCAAAAAGGCTAGTGGCAAAATCCTGATAGTTTTTTGTTGTGTCTTGATCTCTACAGGCCTGGACAAAACCAGATCACCAGGCAATGCACTCATACTGGGCTTTGTCTTCAACCCAAGAATTTTGAAGTGGGTTTGGGTTTTTTTCATTTTTGATCCAAGGAAGACCAACGATTCACCCTCCAGTTACATTTTTTCTTTTCAAATTACAAGGCAGAGCCGTCTGGTGTTGTAGAATTTCTCAGATGGAGCCTGCTTGCCCTTGTTCTCCATGACTCAGTGTTTTGCAGCCCTAGAGTGCTTGATCGCTCACCTTGCTCCATCTGATCTGTTTGTGGAGGAACAGAAAACTATGGTTTACAGCAACACTTTAAAATATGCTGTTTTTCTCATTGAGAACATAGGTCTCAATATTGCTCTTTCCCTTAAGCAGTGTTTTTAAATGCTGCTTTTGCCAGCATTGCTGTTGAGATGCTCCCCAGCTGGCAACACCTGGAAAATGCAGTGGCCAGTTATGCACCATTGGGTTGCAGGTAACAGCAATACTTAGCCCTTCCTGCCATTTCCCTACAGCAGAACAAGTTTTTAGCTGCCTAGGTCCAGGTCTCTCACCCCGGTCTTCTTGGCAGCCCTCTTTTAGTGTTTCTCTCCTGGGGAGAGCAAACACTGCCCTTCTTCTGCCACCAAGATAGGGCACAGGATTTCTGCACCCCCCCATGTCACCCATGGGGTTGCTGCCCAGTGAGAGCACAGGGATCCCGCAGCTGCAGCCTGTTGTGCCCTAGCACAGTCCCTGTAGGATGGTCCAGCCTGGCCTAGCTGGGGACAAACAGCAGCACAGTGCTGGCAGACACCACAGGGCAGGGCACAGGGCTGCTACAGGCTGTGTCATCCCAACAGGCAATGAATCCCCCCAAAGGCATCTCAGGGTGGTAGCTGTTTCCTCACCTGCAGTTGCAGTGTCTGTATGTCCACTGCGAGGAGAAAGTTGTTTATCCTGCCCTTTGAGAAAGAGAGGTAAAAGGAGGTGAGCAATAAATCAGTGCTGGCTCTGCCAGTGCTGGGGGTGGGGGGAACACATGGACAGCAGAGGTGAGACATGCAGGTGAGACAGAAGCATCATTAAGAGCTCCACTTTCTGCAGATACACCACCTGTTTCTAGGTTACTCAGCAGCTTTACATTCAGTGAGCACGTAGCTTTGCACCTCTTTCCCTTGCGTGAGCTGAGATGCTTTTCTGGAGAGCCCAACTGCATCTTATGGTGGAGGCAGCCACTGTGCTGATTGCTCTCTCATGAACTCCAGGTATCGATCTTGCTGCATTTAAAAAAAGAAAGCAAGAAAAACCCCGCAGCGTCCCCCCAGCTGGTTTTCCTCCTGCTGTGCCTTCCTGTTATTCCTGAACTCCCGGTATTTTTAGGTTGTTGACTGCCTTCACACCCACTTAGAGAATGATGAAGTCTCATCCTGGGGAAATGGTGGCAGCACCATTCTAGTAACAAAATCATTAAATCAATTGCCTTTTCAGTAATGCCATCTCTAGTGAAATGTCACCAATACCTACAGTATCATCTCCAGAGTCTGTAGCCTTTCATCAGTGATGTAGTTGTTAACAGAGGAGGAGGAGACCAGCACATGGCTGAGCCCTAGCAGTGCACAGCCCATGAAAAAGGGAAAATAAAGAGAAAACTCAGCTTAGGTAAAGGAACAGACTTTCCACTGATGGACACCCAGTACCTCACCTCCATCTATTAAGCGAGCAGGTGATAAAGCAGTACAGACTTTGACTGATATTTGCCCCATAAAATAAATCAAGCAATGTACAGCTCTAAAATGTAGGTTTATAGCGAAATCAATCATCTAGTTATTTGCTTCTGGGACATTTAAATCAGATTTGTTTTCACAACATGTTGAGCATCACATTATCATCAGCAAAAAAGTAATAGGAAAGCCCATAAAAAAAGACCTCCCTGGAGAACTATTAGATAACAGATTACCCTGCAGATAGCTGTGGAGAGACACCCCAGCAGGTCTCATCTAATCAGCTGCTCTGCTGGCAGACGTGATGAAAAAAACTTGGTGGATCTCAGCAGGTTCAAAATGTGTGTGAATAATGTTGCTGTAGGGCTACTCCTGGCAATGTCCTCTGACTTTCCACTCGAATCAGCAGCAAGTGCTGCTGCAGAATCACCAGCCCAGAAAGAGTTAAACCAGATGGTCAGCTACATATCTGCTTGGACCAATGTGGAGAGGAAGGTGGTAGGGTCATGGGGAGAGCCCTACTCTGAATCTCCATGATGTTCCTCCTCTGCTATTGCCTTCCTGTGTGGCCTCGAGCACATCACTTACAATGAGATGTAGACATGAATTGGGAATCTGACAGTCATCCTCCTCTAGCTGTCCAGATCTGTAAGGGTTTCAGCAAGCATTGATGTCTTCATCACATGGGCCATCTTAATTGCAGGAGCCCAACAGTCAAGACCCTACACATTCCACCAGCTTTTGAAGTGCCACAATAGATCCACTAAGGCTCCTGCTAACGTTTTCCTCTTTGCATCCTTCATCTCTGCTTTAGGTATGACAAACATGAAGACCAGACATTGCAGGGGGTGAAGGTTTTTGTCCCCCTGCACTTTGCAACTACAGGTACACAAATGATACTGCTGGGGAGCCCATTGGCCAAGGAACAGCTGGCTTACTTTGCCCCAGGCAGCTTGGGGTTGTTGTGCTTGTCTTCACCTGTGAGCTGTTTGTTTGCAGTATGACAGCATCCACCAGCTGGGGCATAAATCGTTCAACAAAACCCAGGGGATTCTCATAATATCCGCTTGCAGCTGCCCTTTTATCTCCCAAGTCCTTCTTGTTCCAGATCATGTGGAGTTGCTCTCTTCTCTCCTCCCAGCCCCCACCCCGAGGCAGTACGTCCCTTGGTTGCAGGACCATGCCTGGGCTTTCTGCAAACCTCAGCTGGGGAGAGGGTGCCAAAGGTACATAGACCTGTGCTGGACATGAGCAGGAGCAAGCACCCAGGGCTTGTGGAGCTGGTCTGTAACATTCAGGAGCTTTAGCCTTTACCTCTGCAGCCATGCAACTGCTTGTGTAGATACAGGAATCTGATCTTATTTCCCACAGTCTATAATTCCTCTGGACTGAGGTGAGCACCTGTCTCCTATAGCAGTTGTCCTGTCTTATACAGGATCTTGGTCACAGGACCCCCGTCTGAAAGGCCATCAGCACCAGAGCTAATCCCACTCTGCACTGAAGGGATGCAATTTTCCGCCTTGATTTTTCATTTGTGTGTGCTAGGACTCTGCTCACAGAATCACAGAATGGCATGGGGTTGGCAGGAACCTCTGGAGATCATCTAGTCCACCCTCCCTGCCAAAGCAGGTCCTCTTAGAGCAGGTTGCACAGGAACATGTCCAGGCAGATTTTGAATGTCTCCAGAGACAGAGACTCTACCACCTTTCTGGGCAGCCTGGTCCAGTGCTCTGCCACCCTCAAAGTGAAGAAGTTCCTCCTCATGGAACAAGTTGTGCCCATTATGCTCTCTTGCATCAGGAATAATCTAGAAACCTACAGCAGCTCCAGGAAGCACAAGAAATTGTTTTTGCCTGTTCATTTATCCTCTCTGTTTTTTCTCTACTTTATTGCTGGAGTCTGGTTTCTTTTCTCACTTGGAGACAGGCAGCCCAGCACTGAGGAGAGTAATTTTTACTGGACTTGGAGTGTTGCTGCTCCACCAAAAGTTTGTACTGTGTAGCTTTGAACTGGTAAAAGGAGAATTTCTCATCAGTAAGAGACAGACCCGTTACTGCTGAAGCAGCCTAAAGCCTACCTTGGGAAAGACAGCAAGCCCCTAAATCTAAATTCAAAGCTTTGAGGCTTTGCTTCTGCAGTCTCAGGCTTCTACTCTTCTCCTTGTGGTCATGTAAATATTGGACGCGTGATTTAGCTGTCTTTTGCTCTGATTGCTTTCTTTCCTAGCTTCATAAATTTTACAAAGTCTCCTTCACATTCCCCTGCACTGTCTGGCATTGTCCCAGGGAGCTAGGCAAGCACAGCAGAAGCAAACTCAGCTTTCCAGAGGGTAACACTCAAAGAGGCATGAGCTGGATCCCCATGCCTCCTTTGGAAGGGAGACGCACAGCAACGAAAGGTGGGATTTCAAATGCTCCCATCTTACCACAAGCGCCACATGCTGTTCAGCCTGCCCGGTTACCACATCTCTGCTGCCGCTCTCCATACAGCCCGATAGCAATTCCCAACACAATCACAGAAGCACTGTTGAGCCCCATCAGGGAAAAGACCGAAATGAACTGGAGAAGTACATTGAAAACAGGTAAGTGGCATATCCAGGGCACAGGCAAATAAACAGCATAAACAATTAAACTTTATTTAGTAGATTTAATTTTACATTTAGCACAGTAATAAGCACGGAAAGAAAGAAGTACCAAAATACCAAACTCATAGTATATAAAATAATCAAATATATTTCATATTTAGTGAAATATTTCTACAACACATCAGTGGGATTTCCTTGGGTAGCCCAGCCCTGTAAATATATATATATATAGCTGTGTTATATAAAAGACTGTATGTAGAGAAAGCACTGAAACTTATCACCAAAATAGAAAATAGCTCAAAATACGGATAGTTCAGATTTTCTAGTCATACCCAAGACTGAAAAGAAGTTCAAATCTCCTGCAGGAGTTAAAACTCCAGCTTATATACCATGGCAGGCATGAGATGGCGTTACTGTGCACAGACTGAATAAAGCTAGTGGGAGCCTGGCTCATGCGACAGGCTCCAAGCCTGAACTGATGGTCATGAAGTGACGAGAGCTACTCATCATTGCCCAGGGCTGTGGAGACATTACCTAAGTGGAAATGTCAGCGATAACATTGGTGCTTGTGGCTGATGCTACGCACCATGGGACACCTGGGTGAGTGGTGCCTTAATGTCTGCAGGGAGGCTTAAGCACATGAGCGCCTGCTCAGATCCCTCTAGGAAACCCCACAGCCCAGCTGAGCCACGCTGCAGCCTCTGGCCAAATGGTTTTTCCTAAGTAAGAGCTTCTGGAGCAGCACTCCCACTCCTGTGGCCCACAGAACTGTGTGGATCTGGCTGCAACACGGCTGGCCATTGGTGGATGCACAAGGATATTATTCTGAATTTTCAAGATGTCAGCAGATGACAGTAATTAATTCCTATTAGCTTTTAAAAATCTAGAAAGCTGCTTTTGAATGAGAACAGGCTCCCCCAAGCAAGACCACGTGTTTGTTCTGGTTTGAAGCAAGCAGCACATGAAGCAACAACCCTGTGCTACAGGACAGTAACACCAAATGAAGTCCTGGTCCTGGCAAAAGCTCCCACCTACCCTGAGGGTGATCAAGGTTAGCACTGTACTTGAGATCCCAGGCATATATCTATCTGTAAATAGATATAAAAAATATGGCATTTCTGGCAGCAAGGCTAAAGTCCAACTGGAGTTGATAACCTGCACCAGCGTGTAGCCTGGGTGCTGCTGGTGCTTCAGGCTTGGCAGCTGCGTGAGTAGGCAAAGGCAGGATAGAACCAAGGACGTGTTGGGGCTGTTTGGTTCCTGGTATACAAACGAGGCTCTGGATGTGCTGCCTCCACACAACATACTTTTGTGCTTGTTTGTCGCTTTTTGGCTCAAGGCGATGATTAATTTTCCTGACTACTCCCACTAGGAAGGCAGCTGAGTCCTGCCTGGAGGATCCCTCCTCGGCAGCTTTTGAGCCCCAGTGAGGCAGCACCCCAATGGGCTGCCCCTGTGCTGGCACCAACCCCATGGTGAGCTGTGGGCTGCAGGAGATCACCCTGGGAGCCCTCCCAAACCCTGTTGCTGTGCTTCTGCCACGCCACTGCAGGGAAAGCTATAACCCATTAATAATTGCTGTTTCTCATCAAGCCAGCAGTTGCATCCCTAATTACATGGCAACAATACTATGCTAACAGGATGAGCTAGAATTCCTTGGTGGTATTAGCAGTTATTTTACTCTGAGTAACTTCCTGGTAATGGCCATTCGAATGTGGCAATATCAATTAAGTTAATATAAATGCCTAGCCCCTGGAAAAAATCATTAATACAAATTTTATCCTGATAGCCTCTAATCACAGCTAAATACAATTACTCATACGAGGCCACTATAAAAAGTATTTTTCTCATCAGAAGAAATTCATAATTCTTCCCCAACTGTTTGTAATAAAGAGGACACTATATAGAAAAGTCCAGAAAATAAGCACACATTTGTTTCTCAAAACCCATAGATAAACATGACAATATCTCTAAATTACTGGCTACTGAACAGGATTTAATTTAGCTCTACTCAAGCTGTAGCCTAGTATAAATGTTTTCAAAGCAGCACGTTGCTGTTTCATCTGGAACAGCTGCACAGGATTTCTTTGATGTCAAGCTCTTGCGTGGGGATGGCATTTCAATTTCTCTTTATGCCTCCAAACTCCTGAAACAGGAAGGAAAAGACATTCAATAAAATAGCTGGTTTTTAGGGTGGGGAGAAAAAGCAGCAATATTTGGCCTTGAATGCAGTACCAAGAAATAATTCATCACTGCAGTTGTGACAAAAACTACACTATGCCTCTCGCAGCTTCAAAGAGAGAGGGAAAACATCCTGTGGTTTTGCACTGCAGCACAGCCTCCCCATGGTGCTGCACCAGCAACTCCCTGGGTTCCACACTGGCAGCACCCATGGCCAGCAGCTGTCCTGGGTGTCCATGCAGTGGGTGGGTGCCCTGGGGACACAGTGGGTGGACATGCACCCTCATCCTGATTCTCTGCACTAGGCCATCTCTCGTGTACCCCCCAAGGAGTGTAAATACAATGAGCCAAGGAAAGTCTGCTCCTTCCCTGTTCTCACCCAGGCTCCTTGACCTCGGCAGTGCCCAGCAGAGCAAGCTTGAACTACAACAGCTGCAAGATGTCCAAAATTACTGTGGCTGGTCACAACAACGCAGTTAAAGAAGGTAGTGCCCTAAATCATTCACTAAAGAGGCTTTCCATATGCAGTGAGCTAATGTTTAGATGCTCATTGCTGAGCAGCCACAAGCACTGCCTGCAAAGCCAGAGAGGCGCATTAGCACAAATCCCACTGTCAGGTGCCTGCCGGTTTCACAAGTCAGAGGCAGGAGCCAGTGATACGTCTCTTTTTCACACTGCTCAGCAAGGAGGAGCCCCGCACAGCACCTGGAAAGAGGGGGACTGCCCTTACTGCTGCCTGCCTGCCTGCAGAGCCAGCCAGCACAAGCTCCGCACATTTAGGAGGTACCAGAGCAGACAGCATAGATTTCTCTTTCTATAGGGAGATAAGGCTGAAAAAGTCCAGGACACCAGGAGCAGCAGGCAGGAGGGTAGCTGGGGCAAGGTGGGGAGAACTGGCAGCATCATTATCTCCAGGCAGAATCTCTCTCCCCTGCACTTTGCAAAACATTAATGTGGGTTTATTTGCCTTGCTTCATAAATACTTTCCAGAAAAAGGTTTGTTTGGGAACACTCTCAAAGCAGCACTGAAGGAGTCTTCCTAGGGAACTTCAAAAAGTACATTTCCTAAGGTGTTTCCCTGTGCATGTCCTTTCGGACACCCCCCTTTGCTGTATGGTGCTTACTGGGGAAAAAAAGCAGCAAAAACTGAAAAAGGTTGCTGAAAAAGCCAGAGACAGTGTTTCAAAAGTCATTGAGCTGATGAAAACAATTTCCACCAGTGCTGGTGAGCTCTTGCTGGATCTGACGAGTCCTGCGTGGCCATGCTGGGGACCCTGCCGCCCAGCTCAGCACTGCACACACAGCTCACCTCCCCAGCCAACTTACTGCTCTCCCGCCACAGCGCTGCCACTGCCCACAAACGGAATTTCTTCCCTGTCCGTCTTCCCCAGAATGAGATGGTGCTTCTCCATGTTTATGATACACTGTAGAGAAATAAATGCCTTGAGGTAAGGGGGAAAACTGCAAATCACAGTGGTCCCAGCTCTCCCAGTGTGGGCAAAAGCCCTGCTGGAAAACCCCTACCTTCAGAGACTTCAGTGTCTGCAGCCCAAAGGAGAAGGGTTTCTCATTGTCTTCTGAAAAATAGGAACATTCAGATTTATACATTCGAAGTGCTCACGCATCCTTTCTGTCAGTGACTCCATCCTTCCCTCATGCTGTTCTGCTAAATAAAACCATGTTTATAAAGGGATGAAGTTATTCCGGAGGGGAACAAGACCAAACGAGGGCAGGCAGATGTGCCTGCAGGAAGACTCGGTGGTCACTCCACTGGCACATCAGAGCACAGCCCTGATGAACTTACCCTCCCTCCCTCTGAAGAGCTAACCAGGGACTTTTGCTGCAGAAAACCAGTATTTCTGTTTAAATTTCAATGTGTTTCTGAAGCTTCATTTTTCCCCCTGCTGTAAGAAAGAGTAGAGCCCCAGCCCGGCCCCGGAGGAGCACATCCACACTCACCCACAACGAAGGCAGTGCACTCCACAGGGACCGCTCCCACTGTGAGGGTGAGGCATTCCAGCTGGCCGATCGCCTTCACCTTGGATGGCAATGAAACCATCTCATCTTCGCCAGGGAGTTCTTTGAGATGCTCCTTTAACCTGCATGTTGAAAACACTTCTGACATGAAACAGCCACAGTTTGGCTGCTCCAGCAAGGAGAAAATGGCGTTTGGAGGGTATTTACACCATAAGTGCTCTTAGCTTGCTGTTATTGGAAAACTGCATTCTTGGCAGCTTTTCTGTGCTTCTTTGCATCCAGCCAACACTCTACACCCGTGTCAGACCACAACACAACTCATAATGCAGACCTGGGGCAGCATCAGCCCTTGTCCAAGGAGAGTTCCTTACTGGATTTTGCCTTTTACCCATGGAATCTTTTTAATCTTTTCTCCTACATTTATTCAAGATTTGGGGAAACTGCTGATTGAAAATTGCTTTTAATGCACTGTGGGTGTAAGGAAGAGATATTCCACTCCAGCTGCCACCAGTGGAGACACTGACACCATGTCCCCACATCTCACAGCTGGGGCAGCACACCCAATCCATGCTTGCTAGCAGGTGCTGCTGCTGGGTTTGTTCCGAGAAAATGGGGACAGATCAATCACATTCAGCCCACAAAAAGGAAAAGAGTCTCAGAGAGATCTCAGATACATTTGTTTCTTCTATCTAGCCCCTATGAACTAGTCTGACAACACTGATTAATTATTTAGCTTCAGTTTCTCTTTTAAAATGAACAAGAATCTAATGGAAAGGGAGTTTGAGGTAATGATCACTCCCTCAGATGAAAGCTGTATCACTTTCAGCTATTTGAGGTACCTTTTTGCTAAGCTGCATTGCAGCAGTGAGTGTGTCTGTCTGTCCATCCATCGTGACCAGCCACCCCTCGCAGGCAGAGCCCCAGGACCGAGACAGGGATTTCCTACACCATTAAAACACAGGTGCAAGGGCCAGGGGACATAGCAGACAGAAGGACCCGGGTCCCCCTTGCTACATCCTTTAAGGACTGGCCTTAAAAACACTGGCAGGAACATATCAGAAGTTTACAAGCTCCATGGCCCTGAGCTGGCTTTACTCTGGCCTGAGACAGGTTGGAGTGAGTTTTTTGAGCGTAGCCAGCTCCAACAGCTTCTTTATCCACTCAAGGGAAGACATGTGGTCTTTGGCTGGGGTCTCAATTTCCCCCTGTTTGTTCCCACAGGGCACAGGCTGCAGTGCTAGAGCCAGGACCTGAACAGAGCCAAGATGCAGCTGGAGATGGCTCCTCACTCCGGCACCCGCTGACCCAGAGAGTTATCCCAGTGCTGTAGAGAAGCTGTGGGGGAGGTAGAGAGGGGTTTAGAGGATGTGTACAGAGAAAAGACACCTTCAAGGAGGCACTTCTTCATAGCTGAGACTGACCCAAGGACAGACAGATAGAGTGTGGACAAGATATGGCTCAAAGGTAGCCAGGAAACTGCAGTGGGGTGAGAACAACCAGTAATGCATGATACAGTCTCACATCTTGGAGGTGGGTTTGAAAGTAGAAAGTCCCCAGCAGTCTGCATTGACCAGAGCTGCTCACATAACGGTTGCACCACCGAAGGACATTTCATAGAAATATTAGAATGGTTAGAGTTGGAAGGAACCTTAAAGATCATCTAGCTCCCATCGCTGTGCCACGGGCAGGGACACCTCCCACTAAACTAGGGTGCTCAAAGCCCCATCCAGCATGGCCTTAAACACTTCCAGGGATGGGGCCTCCACAACTTCTCTGGTCAACCTGTTCTGGTGCCTCACCACCATCACAATAAAGAATTTCTTCCTAATATCTAACCTACATTTCTTACAACACAGCAACCTGCGAGCTACCCCCACCACTTTCCTCAGAGGTGAGGGAAAGAGCTCAAATTGCATCATGACCAGATGCAAAAAGGTTTTTAAAAAAGAAGGGAGAAATTGAGCTTGTGCATCAGGCACACACACACTGCTTTTAGCACTGAGCCCCCAGAGATCTCAGCAGCAGAGCTTGTCCCCAGAGCTGCTGAGCCTCAGCTGCAGGCAGCAGCACCCAGCAAAGCACAGAGCCCCCTCATGTTCCAGCAGGAGCAAAACTGCCTCGCACGCCTCTTCCCTGCCGCTTTCCAGGGCTGAATTGAAACAAAACTCATGTTTTATCATTGCCACACGCCCTGGACTGCTTTGAAGTAAAACATGTTGGAGCAGCGCCTGTTGTCACAGAGGACCTACCACAGCAATGGCAAAGCGAGCCAGGCATCAAAGCCCTGGTTTTAACCTGCTTTGTTAATCTGCCTTTAGCTTCTGCTGCAACCACAAATGGCAAAGGAGCTGGGAGAAGCTGCCTGCGAGGCAGCCCTGCCTGCTGCACACTGGCTGGCAGCATGTACAGGATGGGGTGTCACTCTGGTCACACTGCCTGCCTGCACACCAAGGGGCCCAAAGGGTCTCACCGAGCAGGCACCAAATCAGGAGGGAATAGCCCCAAACTGAGAGCAGAAACTGGCTCTAACCTACTTCTTAAGTGCTCTTTGAAGAGCGGGACTGCTGAAGCAGAGCAGCGCTGCAAAAACTACACAAGACACACACGAGTAACACAGAAGAAGGTAAACTGTCGCAGAACATCGCTGTGCAGCTCAGACGTGTCAAGCAGCCGATACAGCATCTTACAAGATGAGGGCCTCCCGAATGTGCTGTGATCATCTTTAAGCTAGGCTGAGCACTGCCATAGTTTGTGGCAAGTTTGTAGTAAGCACAGGCACCTTCCAGCCTCTAAACACTGTTGTGCAAAGTAATTACTGTCTGGACAGAAAACAGGCACCATTCATTCAGGGCCATGCAGTAGTGCTCATGGAGTAGTAGTAAGGCAACTGCAATTGGATTTTACATAAACACTGCAAACTGGCAATAAAAAGCAATGAATCCATGAGAACAAAGTGCTAAAATGTCCTTGATGCCCTGTGAGCTGATGTCTGATCCTGCTCCTCAGAGACCAGCAGGAGCTTTTTTGCAAATGGCTGGCAGTTGGCTCTCTAGCAGTACTTAAATACATTTCCTTTCTCTTCAACCAGGAGAAATATGTTACTGGAAGTATCTTCAGACACCATATTTCAAGCACATGCATGTACACAATTGCACAACTGCTTTACACCCAGTGCTGGGGCCAACACTGCTGGAGCTACCAGCAGGAGCCGGGGGACCTGAGGGGCTGGGCAAGGCTGACCCAGCCCCACACCTGTCCCAGTGACACAGAGGGCCAGGAGAGGAGGGGGTTCAGCTATTTCATGGAGCACTGAGTGACAAACAGGCAGGCATTGAAAAAAATACAAATGCATCCAACCCTCAGAAAGGATCTATTCTGAGGCTGGTACAAGTGTCTTTCTATTTCAGCTGCCTGCAAGGACATTTAAGAATGTCAGGATTTGGTTGTAAGAGAAGGCTCAGAGTCTTGCCCAGGCACAACTCAAAGCATTCCCTTCCAGAATGGCCATCACTAGCATGAGCAAAGCCCCAGCCTGTGCTGCCAGATGCCATGAGTTCCCACAAAACAAAACCCCAGCTGGATACTTACCCTAACCTGTCTAGGCAGGCAGAAGACATGAGGTTGTGCTGTGAGCCGGTGTCCACCACGGCATTCAGCTCCTTCCCCGCACACTGCAAGAGCAAGCAGAGGTGAGAGATGTGTGGGATGAACTCAGAGTGTCCAGGGTCTCTGCCCCACACAGACTGGTCCCCACCAAAATGCCAACACCTTCTCATGCCAGCACATCCCCTCTCCGCTGCATGCTCAGTGCCTGCAAGGTATTGCCTCACCCACCCCGGACACCCAAGAGCTGGCTCTTGAGCTGCTTTTTGGATAAGGTGATGCTATAAAACAACATGCTTCTGAACCCTTCCTGCCAGCAGCTGGCCCTGCAGAGAAAAGAAGGGGCAGTCCCAAGCAGGAGGGGGAGTTGTGGAGAGCACACATTTTTCATAAAGAGCAAGGGGGTAAGGAGGAGAAACATGAAATTACTCTTTGGGAAAGAAAAGCGGGATGGCACTTGATAGGCTGTGAGCACAGGAATTCACCATGGATAATTACTCCTCAGGGTTTCAGCATGCTGCCCCAGCCTGACTGCTCCCTCTGCCCTGGTGTCCAAGGGAAGACAACCATTAAACCAGTTTTCTCTGTGATAACTAGGTGGGCATCTGTGCCACAGCATCCCTGAGCTGCAGAGAGCATCACCACAGCGGTGACAGCCCTGGTGGAGTGCAATGCTAATCGGGAAAACAAGAGCACAACCTGAGGGCATCAGAAATAAAATTTTGGGGGAAAAAAAACCCCAGAAGGCTGGGGAAGGACTATTACCTGGCAGCTCACCACTATGAGCTCCTCATCCTCTGTTTTCCCTGAGCTGCCTGGTTTGGTTTGATTCAGCTTGTTGGTCTGTGCTGAGATATCACTCTTCAGAGTCCAGCTGCCTCGGCTGCTTCGTAATTTTGATAAATTTGTCTCCATCAGGCGCTTCTGCAGGATATTATGTGGTTGCTTTAAGAAAAAACACACAAAAAAAAAGAGCAGAGTGAAGTCAGAGGAAAGACATAAAGTGTCCTGCATCACCAGCCTGTTTGTGGTGCCTGCTGGCCAGCATTGCTCTTGCAGGAGGAGGGATGCCCTAAAATCTCACCCTCCCTGTTTCCCAGACTACATGTGCTCTTCCTGTCCTGCACCTACTTGTGCTCCTGACAGCTCAGGCTTACCCAGCTCTGACTAGAGAGAACTACTTTGTATTGGAAAGGGAATAATTCTTAAAAAATATTAACCAGAATTTGGAGGGATGCCTTTCTTTTTCCAAACTCAAGTTCAAGATTTGATTTCATATTGGGATCAAAACAAGTCAGGTTTTTCTAAGCTGGTGTTTCAGCTTTAATTGCTTTCATCTGTTGGTAAGGATATTGGGAATTCTGCAGTGATGTGAAAAGTTAAGAGATAACAAATTGCTTTTCCAATTACATCCACCACTAAAGTATGAAAAAGGCATATGGACTTGCAGAATGAACTCTGACGCTTTTGCTGAGCACTGGCACTGCTGGCATAGAAAACACCTGTGCCCAGCCTCTACCTACGGCAATGCTTTTTGCATGAATTGATGTAGAATTTAAGAAGCTGATTTGGGTGTCTGTGTGTTGATTCTTACAGGTTCAAGTGAACAAGGTACAACCACAAGAGAGCTACATATGGTGTCTATTGTCAGACCTGGTCTGGGCTTTAGATCAGAATCTCTCTTCCCTCCACATTTGTATTTGGCTGCTAAGAGTGAGTAAATGGGACCAGTCCTGGGTGCCATTCTGCAGGAGAGAAAGGAGAGGAGGGGAAGAGGTACGATTATCTGATGTAGGTAGGTATTCTCCCAGGAGCCCCCAACAGTTGGTACAGCAGCTTCTTGTTTTCTCTGTCATTTCCATTTGCTCTCCAAGAAGCATGCTGCCTCTCAACATCTCCTCCAACTGCTTTCCCAAAAGCCTTTTTATGTTTAATGTTCATCACGGATGGATGCACATACTCTGCTGGAGGTGAAATGACTGCTTGATTATCTGCTCATTTCTCTGCCTGGCTAATCTCCCCCCACGTTACTGCCCTTTCCTTCTGATTTTAATTTGTCCACAGTGAGACATTCTTGCCTGTGAGACTGGCTTATTTCAGAATTTTTGCATTCATATTAAATATGCCTGCATGTCTGGAAAGACGTCTAAACCAGCAAACCTCCTCATCCCAAGGAAATTTCAATGGGATCAGGGTAAGTTTGCAAACCTCAGGCCATGGTTCCCCGAGACCAGTGTACACCCTCGTGTGCAGTGCCTTGTCTTCAAAATAATCTGTGCAGCATGTTAAACAACAGCCCTTACAAAAGGCTAATGCAACTTGGCATCATCCTAAAATAACTGCAGCCACATTACAGCTTTAGATCCTGCTGTAGGCTTAACACAGGCAGTTAAACTGGACCTGACTGATGAGATTGGGTAGTCGCAGCCAACACCAGTGGTCACTGGAACTCGTAATCTCCTTTTTACCCCCACTTTTCACTGTTCTTACTTCTACATACAACTTGCAATTTAAAAGGAAATAAAATTTCATGACTGTTTTCAGTTGCAGGTGCTATGTCTGACATGCTAGAGAGCATGTCCTGTGTAAAGATGATGGAGCCACACTCTCAGCAATGGGGAGAAAGCAGATCTGACATTGTGCTGTCTCCTTCATACACAAAAAGTAATGAAGCTCCAGTGCTGCTCTGGTGACCACTGCCTGCCCAGTGAGACTGAACAGCAGAAAGTAGTATTACTTAATTAAAGGCAGGCAAGCTAGCTCCACTGGACCCTGTGCTGAGGGGTCAGCAAATCAGTTCGGAAGTGAGAGCTCCTTTACATGAGGCAGAAGCTGATGTAGGTGCACAGCCAGCACTGTCATCACCTCCAAGGAGCCTCATCTGAGCAAAGATGCAAGCCAGGGTTTGCTGACAGTAAATAGCACATCCTTCTTATCCTGTATGTACACATCTGGAGGACTAATCCTTTACTTCATAAAAAACAAAAACAAAAAACCGAGGGGGGAGGGGTTAGGGTTTAGGGAACTGGAGATGTAGGTGGGCAAATTCCCAACTGGCCAGAAGACAGCCTGTCATGCAGTGGTCACTTCCTCATGCATAACCCCACTCAGCTGGGAACTGAGACAAATTTTAGAATGGCATCATGCAGAACAGTCTGGGTACTCTTTTAATCTGCCTGACCTCAATCACTTTGCCAAATACCTTTGAAAGAACAAGCTGGAGAAGAACAAGTCACCAGTACACTCATCATTGCTTTTTTTTAACTGTCATCTACTCTTGATTTAAACCTAACTTTTTTTACTACAATTATTCCTATGGATCATTAACCAGTAACATATCTGGGTTTTCTCAGGCCCTGGTTTTACGAACCTTATATGGGATCCATCACTGAAAGGAAAAAATCCAGCACTCAACAAGTCATTGCCACAAACAGGACTGTCTTTTGTTGACACTTGCTCTTCTGAAAGCCACAGTGAGTCCTGCCTTCAGGGGGACAAATGTTGCTTACGTTGTGCGCCAGTACGGAAATAATCTAGTAAGAGGGGGCTGAAAAGGTTCCCTGCAGCACCATCCTGTCTCAGGCTATTAATTAATTTGCTTTAACTTGTATTTCCCTGGATTCTCATGTGCAACAGTGAGGGATGTTAGGCACGGAGATGACTCAAGTGATGGATACGTACTTGGTAAACAGATAATGTGCCAAGGGATATTTGCAAATGCACATTTTTCTGGGAAACTGCAAGGAGACCGTGTCTGAGAGGGAGAGAGAGGAGGAAAACCTCCCTGTGACAGCGACGGGGAAGGCAACTCGGTTTTCCCTCCAGCACATGCCAGCAGCACAGCCAGGACCAGTGTTTGAAGTAATTCAGGTTATCTGATGCTGTCTTTCTATGCATCACACAAAACTGTTGAAAGTTTTATAAAAGCATGAAATGTTACATACCACTGTGTAAGTGCAAAAATTGTTAATTCCTAGTATCTTTCAGCACAATATAAATGCAAACCAGGAAATTTTTTCAGACGATATCTCCCTTTCCACACCTGAGACCTTGCAAGAACCTAAAATCCCTTTAAAAAGCCACAGCAGAAACCTTAAAGAAGTGAGTTGAGACACCAGCTATTGCTGAACCTATTTACCATTGTCTGTCAAAATCATAAATACCTCCATCAAGTTTTGCTCCTCTCTAATTTATAAATCAGTTGCAGTATGCATCTCTCTGGCAGGTTTCCTGCTACATTGGCTTCTAGATCTAGGGATAACAAGACCCATCAATGACAGTTTCACTCAGGTGGAGATGAAAGTCAGGGACGATGCTAGCTTCTCCCCTCCCTAAACCCATCTCAGGAGGTTTGTCCTCTCTTTTGTGCCTAGACAACAGAGGAAGGGGGAGGAGAGGAGGAGTTTTAACACACCAGCAGAGCTCATTCTAGGAAATAATAAATTTCTCTCCTCTTCTGATCATTCAAATTCACCTCTTGGACCAGCTACCTGTGCTCACCTGCCCCTCTTGCAGGGGGATGAAGTGGGACAAGAGATGCCCACTGCTCTCCTGTGTTCCCCAGGTGCCCAGGCAATGGTCAGGTCTCTGGCCAAGTCAGGGCATGTAACATGGAAGTTTTTTTTCCATTCTAAGCAAGACACAACAAACTCTGAGGGTTGCACAGTGGGACAGAGGGGAAAACTGAATGCACTGCAATTAACTGCAGCTACAGGAGCAGGGAACTGGGCTATGGGGGTACTCAAAGCTGCACTCAGTACTCCCAGTGCCCAAGGGAGGATCTGAGGGAGAAATGCCTTTTTTTTTTTTCTGTCATTTTTTATTACTTATAATTTTGTTTCCTATTTTATAAAGTGATGCAGGTCTGTTGCAGGCAAAGCCCCCTCCAAACCGGTGCAGTGGCTCTGGGGACAAGAGTGAAGTGCCAGAGCATAAGGAAGATCTGCCAAGGGGCAGCAGGCACTGCCCAAGTCAGGCAGGGGTTCACAGTTATGGTGCCAGGGAGCCCAAACCCCAGCTAACAACCTTATCATGCCAATTCTCTGGGCTTCAAGGAAGAGACTAATATTGAGCCATTCAAATAAGACCATTTCTGCTCTGTATATCCAGCCCTACGTTTGCCAAATCCAACGTATGCTAGGCACAAAAAGTGGAATATGTAAAGGGAGAGAAGAACTGGAAGAGCTCAGTTCAACCCAGAATAATACAAAGAAAAATATCAAAGGCTTAAAATAAATAATTACAACAAATATTTATCAAGCTTGCCCATACCAAACATCCCCAGGAGAGATGCCACAGGAGCTGAGTAACAGCACAAGAGCTGAGGGACACCAGCACACCCACCCTGCAGACCTGCTGCCACCTCACTCTCCACAGCACCCCCTGGCACTGCGGCCAAAAAGAAGGGGATTTCTCCCCAAAATCATAGTGGTCACTGCCAGCTGTCACCCTGACAAACAGGGTCTGTCCTCACCACCTGTCCCCATCTCTGGGGAGCTGTTACCTCCTCTCTTCTCCTGCCAAAACTGCTGGAAAACCCCTGCAGGAAACCCTGCATTAATTACACCAGTCACATCAAAATCCCTTCCACCCACGTCATCACAGCTGTCATCCAGCCTTAGACATGAAATGTGCTGCTTTGCTAGGAGGTGTGCAGTTATTCACAAAAAAGGTGTGAAAATGCCCTGAGCAAAGACCTCTGATGCACTGGACCTCCTGACCACAAAGCTCAGCCCCTCTGGTCCCAGGACTCTTGGTTTGGGGCCACACCAAAGTAGGGTCCCACATTTCAGAGGCTCTTGGTGATTCTCCAGGCTCAGAGACACACAATCTCTTGCTCCTCCTGGGGACAACTCTTGTGACATCCAGGTGGCCACAGCACCGTGGAGATACAGTGGGTCCTCTTGATCTGCCATCTTGGCGACTTGTGGGATGAGGGTGGGCAGTGCTGTCAGCATCACTTTTTTACAACACAACCCACTGCAGCAACTCTGAAATTCATGGCATCATCTCTGAGGATGTGGGAACAGACCTGACCGTGTGACAGTGCAGTCACTTTGGGGACTCCCCATACATCCCATGGGGCAAGAAGCTGTGGCCAAGGTCAGCCCTGGCCACATGTGCCCACTGTCCCATCACCCCTTGCTGTGACATGGAGACAAGGGTTTTTGCAATGGGGTGGGTGGCCCATACCAGCTCAGTTCTCACCCCATCCCTTGCCCAGAGACCCATCACAGCCAGGGTAGCCGGGACAGGCAGTGTACCTCTGCCATGTCGCACCTCCTTTTTGCCCCTGGAGGGGATCAGGAGTTGTGGACCTCCCTAGGACTTCGGCACATCCCTGGAGAGAGCCCCCTGATGCAAACTCTCCTCACAGGGGCTGTGGGTGTAGCAGGTATGATGCTACAGCCACTGCTCAGCTAATGCAGGCACAGGAGCAGGGAGGAAAACTCAGGTGATGTTTCTGTGACCAGGGCCCATGGCATAGAACCCCATGCTCTGTGCCAGGGCCAAACCTGGTCCTTGCTGCTGCAGGGACAAGGACTTCAGTCCTCACTGCCCCTGGTTCCTGCTACCTGTTGCTTCTCTTGTCTGGACAGAGCAGAAAAGCCCTGTCATAAGGGTCTCCACCCCACACCCTGTGCGTCGTTGAGCCATGACATGTTACCTAGACTCTGCAGAAAACAGTAATAACACCACCATCATGCTCTGAAAAGCACTTTATAGCTCCCTAATGGAGAGCTGCCTTTCAATGGTAGCCAGAAAAGCTCCTTCCAACCCTTTCCCTGGGCACAAGTTTTACTCTCTACAACTGAAAAATATTTGGGATATCAAAAAAATCACCTCCATGTGCACCGCAGAGAACAGCCAACTCATTCCACTTGTATCAGCCAGGCACAGCCAAGCCTAACCCAGCTGAGCAGGAACACTGACAGAACAAAACTACTCTTCTAAAAATAAAAAGATGTACTTTTTTTTTTCAGTGTATCCGTATTAAGAAGTGATAAAAGCAAATATTGTATGTTACAAAGTGCAAGTATTTTGCAACAACTGGGAGAAAAAGCTTTCCTTGATTTCTAGATTTTGTCCTCTAGATTTTGTTCCTTACATCAGAAATTTTGATATTACTTTTAAGTATCATTTCCCATTAGAGAAAGCTTAAACACGTGTGCAAATTAGTATTTGGAAATGCCACTGGACATGGTGAAAGAATATTGTGTGTCAGTTACAGGATCACATGGACCATTGCATATGTAAATATTTCAAACCTGGAATTATGTACTTTCATTTTAAAAACCCCAACATATATACATAAGCTTTTATTAAAGTGTAATCTTGTCAGATTTATTTTTTCATGTACTTATGACTGCACTTAACTAATGTTTTATGATTGTATGTTGTACACATATATGCACACAGACAAACATATGTGTATGTATGTACGTAATATATGAAGCCATTTTGATTGATTCAGAGGGCATTTTTATACTAAAAACATATATATCCTTTTTCCAGACATTCGTGAAATGGAAAAAAAAAACAACAAACACACACCAACCAAAAAAAAACAAAACAAAACCAAAACCCCAGCTTTTTAGAGCTGGGAGCCAGACATCTAAAAGAACCTCTGAGCAAAAAGCAATCCTGGTGATAACCAGCATTGTATTTCCACTGCCTTCCTTTTACATACAAAAGCCCCATTTTTATACCAATTTCTACAAGCAACCAACTTCTCCTCCTAACAGAAAAATGGCATGAAGGAAAAAAAAAAAAACAAAAAAAAAACAAAACAGTACCAGTTTCTTAAGTCTCTTTCCAATAGACACAATAAAGCCTTACAGTATCTTTTGAAGTCCCCAGCTTCTTCAGCCCGTCCAGAGGGAGGAGATCTGCAGAATCCTTGTGAATAAACTGAACTGCCTGCTTCATCCTCCTCTGCTGGCGGAGAGATGCTGCTTCCCTTATCTCCACTTCTTTTCTACTCGGCTCTGTCAGGATACCTGAATAAAACATCTTTCCACCCGTGTACAGCTCACTTCTCAAAGATGTGCCTCTCAGAGAGATGGAGCCAGGGAGAAGCTCTATTGCCTGCACTTTATAACTGGAGCCTGGTGACGTTTGGAGACCAGCAGGTACTCTAGCCGGCGTTGCCGAGTAAAGGAGGGGTTGGGCATATCGCAATACGTTGCACAAACAACAGCGGGTGAGCTCAAGCTTGGTCTAAGGGAATAAACCAACGCTGTTCCTCCTTGCTGCCTCTCCTGAAAGTGAGATCAGCTGCAGGCATCCGATGGCTCTTAAATCCCCCCCAGCAGCCTCACAGGCAGAGAAGAGAGCGAGCACACAGTGCTCTGTTGCTCTCTTTTCTGCCTGTGAGGCTGCTGGGGGGCTTTGAGAGCTACAAACGGCCATGGGAGCCAGGGCACCTCCCAGCTGACCTCTGCAGGGCACAGCTTTTTTTGGCCTCAATAAGGAATCTGAAGCATCACAGTAGGTGATGGCTGCCCAGCACCCATGTGGTCCTGGATGCTGCTGCCCCACAGGGCTGGGGTGATGAAGCCCCACATGGACTGTGTATGTTGATGTTTTGTCAGGGGCTGGCAGGGTTAGGCCAGGCTCTAGATGCCACCAAACTCACCAAAGCATCGCAGCCACTGATCTGCATTGTCACTGTCTACTGAAGCCTCCATGAAGGGTAAGGCCTGTCACAAAAAACTGTCCCAGCCAAACTGGGTCACTCTGAATGGGGCTTTAACACAGGGTTCCTATATGCACCAAACGTTCAGGTACAGCATAGTTTGACTAATGGCTAGCATCCCCAGTCCTGATTAGTAATCAGAGTAAAACTTTGCAAAGCAACTCTATTTTTGCAGCATTCTTGCTGCTGTCCCTGGATTCAGTCTTGCCATAGTTACTTACCTCTGATGCTATACAATGCTGGGAGGGTTTCAAAGATATGCTAGAGGGACTAGGATGCTGGAGCTACCTCTGTTGTCCTTTATCCTTCATGGGCTTCCAAGAATAAAAGTCCTTATTTCTGGGGCTTGGCTGTCCTTTGGCTTGTTTTGCTTAAGCATGATCAATACCAAAGTCTCCATTAAAATTCTACTACCTCATCACATTACAGTATATAACATGAACTAATACACGTTAGTAAAGTTAATCCACTTTCGTACCATAAAGACTGATCAAAATAACAGTTAGAGAAGGAGATGTTCCTAACAGGACCCACAGCGCATATGCATTTCTTTCACTACAATGAGTTTTTAAATAATATATCACCTCTCAGCAGAAATAAACAGTTCCCCTCAACCACCAAAAGGACCCACAGACTTTCTGCAGTGCCTCTTGGGCAGCAGGAACTCACCTTAACCTTCCACTTTCTAAGTATCTTGCTGCAAGGAACAGATGAGGAGAAAATGCATCTTTGCCTCAGGAAAGACAGTACAAATCCAGCAACACCCCACATGTTTGGTAAGCTAACAGACAACTTTGATGTGCTAGATAAAGCCAAGCTTAGCCCAGGGTTTATGCCAAGCCTCACTTCCAAGGCACTCCTAAATTTCAGGAAAAGCCAGGGTGCTAACCTCACTTTGCTTTCCCCCACCGGTGCACTCACCTTCTGCTGAACAAAATACCATCAGGCTTTGGCCAATTTCACGGAAACACTCTTGCCTCTGACAGGAAAGGGACAGGGGGGGAACAAGCAAAAATACCTCAGAAAGAGACCCAACTAAAGCAGGGGAGAGAGGAAAAGGAGGACTTCCCCTGAAAGCAGCTGGGGAAAGATATCCCCTTTGCAGCAACTGAGATATATGGGGAGGGGGGGGGGGGGGGGGGGAGGAAAAAAAAAAAANGGGGGGGAGGGGGGAGAAAAAAAAAACAAACAGAAATAACCCACAAAAGTAATGAAAATGCAAAGCAGGCAGAGTTGCTTTAAACCACTTTTCTCTTTCCTCCTGATGAGCATCACACTCCCCTTCAGGCTGCTGCAAAGCCCTGAGCAGGGAAGGAGCCAGGCAGCGTCCATCCCCCAGCAGCTGTGAGCTGCAGCCAGCCCTGCCCTCTCACCTTGACCCGTGCAAGGAGGCCAGCCCCAGCGGCACAGGACCAACCATCTGTCTTTTTATCTTGGCACATTTTGAACATGAAGCTTAGTTGTCGTGAGGGCACTGAAGGCTGACAGCAGCCCCTTTGTGGGAGGGTTGCTGCCAGCGATGCCCGCACCACTGGAACCCTCCAGCCCAGCTCTTCGCACCGGGAGTGATGCTGACACTGAGCAGGGCTGATGCCAGCTGCTGCAGTGATGACAAAGCAGCAACACTGCACGCGTAAACTGACACACCTGAGCTCTGCAACCACGATGAGACTGGGTATGTTCAGCCCCTCCTCATATGACCTAGGAGAGAGAGGGGTGGGGGGTGGAAATGAGATGATCGTGCAGAATACAATAAAACGCAAAGCCATTATATCACAGCCTCACATAAAGGCCATTACGCATGAGCCAGCCTGCTCTCAGGGAACGTGTCAGTGTGCAGGAGGATAACGGGGCTGACAGTCTGAAGGGCGAAATAATGTTTTTTCTCCCCATAGTGACTTGGCTCATTACACAACGGGACCATTGTTCCACTTCAGGCAAACATGCCCAGGAGGATAAAAGCACCTTATTTTTCACCTTGGAAGCTATTTGGCACTTATCCAACTGATTTAATAAAGACACATGACTACATCTGTGCTCTTCCAAAGGCAAGGAGACATAGAAGAAAACAGAAGGGCTGCCACTGAAACCAGGAGATGATTTTTAACATAAAAACCTCAATGGAAGAGCAGTAGTCTGCCTGACATATTACCAAATGCCCAGTCAGCTCTGGCTTACAGCAAAAAGAGTAAAGCTGCAAGAGCAGGTAGAGTATGAAAAGCCCTCCTTCACCCTACAGCTCCAACATTGCAGCCTGTGTTTTAATTCAGCAAACAAGCATTTTGTCTGAACCCTACAATTGCCCTTCTGCTGTATGTTATAAACGCACCTTGTGCCAACAGATCAGAAGAAAATCTGCCCAGTGCTCACAGGTAATAAATGAAACAAAGACCCTAATTGCCCTCTTGATTTTTAATCCTGGGAAAGAGGGATGTGGGAGGAACAGTAAATCATCTGCTCAAATCACTCAGGATCCACACTGAAACAGGGGCTCAGTTCGAATGCTTTGAACCCAGCAGTTAACTTCCAAATTGGTCATTTCTTTGTGACAGATTAGCCCAGCGTATCACTCCCTCTGCGTCCTTCTATGTAGTGTGTCTGAGTAGGAACACATTTCAGAACAATTCCCATCTGCTCACTGGAGGCAGGTCTATGTATGACCATTGCCCCTCACTGGAGAAAAAACCTGAGGGACAAAAAACCCCACCTTTCTTGCTCCTTCCTGGGTCCAGAGCAGCACACACGTTTCTCTGCACAGTACAATGCCAAGGTTGACATCAAAAAGAGGGTTTGCAAAGCTGAAACCAAGAAAACCCCACTAGCTGGGGGGGACTGCCTCTGCTAAGAAGCCTCAATGCCCATTGCTGCCGGCACAGACAGTCACAAGCTGGAGGCGGCACAAACTCAAGACTGCAGGCAGATACCAGCAAAACTGCCGTGTGTTTGAAGCAGGCTCTGCCCTGTGCCCAGGGCATCTGTTGGCCCAGCAAAGCAGAAGACAGAGGTGCTTTTTCCCTCAGTTTCCAAACTAATTGCAAAGAGAAAACAGAGAAAAACACTGCTCTCCTTGGCCTTTCCAAGATGCCCTTTGCCATCACAGTCAGGGACAGGGAAAGGCAGCACCCAACAGCAGCACAAGAACACTTGGAGGGGAAGGAGAGGACACGCAGCACTCAGGAGCTCAGTAGCCACCCTGATTAGGAGACAAAGCAGCACAGGTCCTGCCTGCAAACACAGCTGACTTTACCTGTGATGTAAACTGACTGAGCTAAAACCCAGCAATTTTATAACCCCATTTATTTTATACTTGCTTAGTATCCAGTCATGCTTGCAGCTTAATCAGCGTAAGGGAAGAAGAGCTGTGGAGTTTCATTACCACCCCCATTTCATTTCTTCTCTTGACAAAAAGGAAAGAAGCAGCAGGCAGAGCAGGAAGTGGGTCACTCCTTTTAATTTTTTTCTTTGATTTCTCATCTTTCCTTAAAAAAAAAAAAAAAAAAAAAA
>VZRU01011504.1:37845-52775 GCA_013398155.1 Pedionomus torquatus
TTAGTGCTTGCCATATCCTGAAGAGATGCAGAGATGCCCCAGAAAACCCAGATTAAAGCACAGAGTGGTATAATTCAACAGAAACAGAAGCAGCAACAGGCAAAAGTCCCAGAAAGAATAATTTAGCCCAGCACACAGAGAAAATTTTAGAGAAAGACTCAGTTTTCAGAAGGAGCAGTGTGAAGAGCTCAAGAAAATGAAAACACAATAACTGATGTAGAAAAATACATTATTGTGTCCATCAGTGCAGGGTATGTAAGGGTCAGCTCTAGCATGCTCAGGAAAATAACTGGAATGATTTGGAGACTAGAAAACAATCTTTTTCAAAAGAGGTTGGATACAAAAATCCAGTGAGCTTCTTAATATCACTTGTAGCAAGACAAAGAGTACAGATAGAGCTGGAGAAATCCTATAATATATAGAGGTAGAATCAGGTTGAGATTCTTGAGAGTTGTGGCCCATTTTGTACAGTAATTCTACACCTGTCTGTGTTTCCAGTGCTGACCAAGAGAAACGAACTCCTATGCTGGGATTCAGGTCCCATCACAAACACAAAGACTTCATGGTGGCAACTATTCCCAGGGCAGGTCTCCCCATTTACCCTGGGTACAGCTCCAACCTCCTTTCCTCCCTGTGCATGTTCTGTGTGGCACATGAGCTGGTGGCAGCAAGGATGGAGCAGGGGCACCGACAACATTAGGAGAGGAATCAGATATGCAGCTTCTTATAGGAGACCAAACTGAATTTATTTGTCTAGTTCATTTCATACACAGGGAACACCAGATAAATGGTAGTTTCAGGAACATAAAAGCTGCATGTGTCAAGCCAAGAGATTAAAATGGCATGTCTTGCAAGAACTCCCCCCTGTTTTAAAGAGGCTGAAACACTTCTTAAAAAAATTAAAAAGCACAGTGAAACAAACAGTATGCTTCTACCATATACCTCAGTGACAGCCAGCTCCTAGGACAGCTAGGACCTCTTTGTGGCTGGTAGAACATAAGAACAGGTCCTGCCTTTGGAGCTTGCAATGCCATGTTGTTAACTGCGCTGCACCAGGGGAAACAGGCTGAGCCCCTTCCAGGTCAAACATGAGTCAGGGAGGAAGCTGTGGGTTCCAAAGGGATAGGTGGAGGATTTGGGACAGAGTGCCAATGGAAACAGGAGAAGCTGGTAAATAACTTGCTAAGCACTGGGGTAGGGATAAGGGGACAGTAGACATTGGGGCTGGTAGGGGGGACAGAAAGCCTGGCGTCCCCTGACTCCACATTACAGAACTGGCAGGAACAACCGCAGCACTGAAGGAGGTAATGGTGGCTGTTGTGCATTGAACTGGACAGAGGTGGGGGAAAATAGGGCTGATTGTGCCCCCAGCATTGCTCACTGGCTGGTTTCCTCCAAGACAAGATCCAAACACAGCTCAGAAGGTGTTGCTGCTATGTAACTGACTGCACACCCAAGCATAGATATGGCTACCAGGTCTTTTGGATCTTCCCATGGAGCTGAAGACACCAGGAAAATTTCTTCTCAAGCAAAATGACAAATTCATATATCTCTCTCTCTCATAAAATGTCCCTTACACAACTTTCTTCATGAACCCCATCTGGGGAGAAAATGGTATATACAAAGGGCAGGTGACATTTCTCCCTGGTATGTATTACACTAAGCTCTGTTTATTTTATGCAAGAATAAGGTTATACCCAGTGTAAATTTTCCAAAATGATTAATTCTAAGAAACATTAATACATGCTAGTTCTCACCTTCCCACATCCTAGAGCTAAACTGCAAATATTTATTCTGAAGTAAGCTACACATATATTCAAAGTGCCAACCATAACTACATCATTCAGACTCTCCAAACCTCTGGAGATTTCGCTTCCCCTCCTGTCCTGCAAAAGGCAGCTTGTGTGCCGAAGGCTTCCTCTGCTCCCGGGGCATTCCATGCCATAAATTTTACATTCAGGTCATTAAAGATATAGGAGGGATCTTGTTAAGGCTAAAACAGTACGAGTTATTTCACACTACACAAACATAATTTTCTTGCTCCTTTTCTAATTTTTCAGATATCTGACACCCAGAGACTGAGGAGCAGCAGAGCTGGACATGCAGGAACGCCACTGCTGCTCAAGATTTCTGAGCTCTGAAAGGCAGAAGGAAGAGCATGTCCTGTAAAGTCGCATTGGATCCTATGCAGTCCATCAGGAGATGCTAATAATAGGGAGCTTGTTATTGCTTTCTAAAAAGCACAGGGCTGGTGGGATGAGATGCTGGCTCTGAGGTGTAGGAGAAGGCACAAGACAAAGACTCACAGCTGGATTCTCCAATGAAGAAGATCCCATTCACAACCAAGCAATGTGGTTGGGATGCCCTGGCTGATCCTAGAGTTGATGAAAGATGTGCAATAGCTAGGTTCAGAGTACCTTCACAAACCCCAGCTCAGAGCCCCTGGACAAAGTACAGCTTGAGAACAAACTGTGAAATACAGAGCTTCAGGTGGTACCTACAGGGTGTGTTGGGCTGACCAGCAACCTCCCTGTAAGGCTGCTTCATAATTTTGCTCAGTCTATTCTTGAATTCTTGAAATAGGTCACAGCCACCCCTAACAAAAGGGTTATCGACTCTTAACGTCAAGGAAGCTGTGGGATACTTTCACTGTCATTAGCCATTGGACTAATGGCACCTAAAAAGCAGAGTATCTGAGACACCAATAAACAGCAATTACAAGAGCAAGAACAGCACCAGATTTGTTCCAACAAAGATAGGTCATTGTTTTCACCCCTCCTTGCCCCACCAGCAATTTTCTCACTTTCTTCAAGCGAAGGGACAAAGGCTCTGCACAGCATCCATTATAAAGCCTTACTTATGCTAGCAGCCAGCCATCTTTCAATGTTTTGTGAACACAAAGGAGTCCATTCTTGGTCTAAATACTTCTATCTACCAATGCACTTAAGTAGTGCTTAAACACTTTGCTGAAGGGGGATTACAAGCAGAGGACTCTCCAGGCAAAACTCCTTCCCAGCACGGTGAAAAATCTCCCCTTAGTACACAAAATATGAGTATGCACACAAAATCGTGTGGGATATTTGTTAGAGCAATGGTACTGAAGCAAAGCCTTTTCAGTGCTTAATGTATACATTACCCCAGGAAACTTAGGAGATCTGTGTTTGCTTTTAGATCTATGAGGCTAATTAATCACGAGGCAGCTGGCTAAATTTTTCCTTGAGTCAATACATTGAACATTAGTGGAGATGCAGTGGGGATACACGATGCCCAGAATGACATCCATGCCTAGCTACAGTCATGGAAGTAGTTTACTAACCTGAGCCTGACTTGGCAGCAAGAAGTTTTAAATATTTACCCATCGATTGCTGCAGACATGGAGCAAAAATAAGTGGTTGTTTTCTCCCTCATACTTTTTTTTTCATTATCAGAAACAACTGGCACCATGAGTAGGTGCCCACAATGGGCCAGGTGAAGACATCACATTCATTTTCCATTGGGATCTAAAAAGGGCCTTGCTTCCTATTAGCAAGGTGTTTATGCCCAGGTTATCTTCCCCATAGCCCTGTGGCCACCAGTGTGAAATGCTGGCTGGCTCCAGGGAAAAAAAGATGTTGTGCTGCGAAAGTGTGTGAGGCCACAGACTGCGCCCTCACCACACAATGAGAGGACTGAAGCAGCCGATGAAACTTTTCTAAAGTCTCTTCTCTTCAGATGACAAGTTTAGAGCTGGCACTGAAGCATCCAGGCACGACGAAGCACAGGTATTTGAAAACTCCCTGCCACAGGGGGGAACTCTTACTCCTGAATGCAGTAATGCAAACCTTTTAAAAGCTCTCTGCTTGTTCTCACTTTCTAGGCTAGAGAGCTCTCCTGTGCCCAAGTATAAATCTACCACAAAGGCACTGCTCACTCCAGATAGTTTGGAGTGGTATGATTCCCAAATAGCTGTACTTGGGGAGAGGGAATTCCTCAGGCAAAGTCTGTGCCATTTACCCCCTGAAGAACACAATCTCAGAACATAATTTAAAATCAAGAAAAAAAAATCATCACTTTGTTTCTGGAATAGTACTAGCACAGGTCTGCTCTGAACAATATTGCCTTTTTAAAGGTTCCTCTATGGCATACCCAGTTTATCAGGTGATTGTGACAAAAATGACAGAGCATCTCCAGCGACTGAGTTGAACATAACTGGAATTTCCCAGCTCCTCTGCAAAAGCCCAGGGAACAGGTGCTTACTTCAACTTGTGCCAGTGTGGAATTCACCAAGGAACAACATTCTTACTATATTTTTAGAAGACTCACTGTGAATCTCTTCTGCTCAACCAGTTAAAAGAGCATTCATAGAGGGATTTGATTTGATAAATATTTCCACCTTCTTACAGAAATGGGATCTAAGGCAGCTTTGCACCCCTCCTTCAGAGGAGAAGAAAAGGGGGTAGGGTGTTCTGTATAGTTTGGAACTGCTTTGGTTTCCTGACAGACTAATATTAAATGAGCTCAGGATTTGAATACTTTATGTTTAAAAACAAACAAACAAAAAGAGTAAAGAGTATTTTGGAACTTAAAGCATTCAGATCCTGAATTCATCATATGTATCCAAATATCTTTATTTTGGAACTTTATGACAAATCAAAATTGGGGCCTAAGATATTTTACAGTATCCATTTAAGATAAAAATATGATTTACATCCACACTAGAGAGGAGGTCACCATGGTGTTAGTCAAACACAGGATCTCTCACCTCAGTGGTGCTCTTATGTTTATTTTATGAAGCCAAGACTCCAACACTCTCAAGTGCTGCAACTATAAGTGAGCTACCATTGTATCCCCCTCCACATGGAACACACAAAACTGCAGCAACTCGTAATGGGTAAGATTTAGTGAGACATGTTACTGGATACTCAGTGCTAATATTTGCTAATGCACAGAATCATCAACAGTACTTCAATATAACTCTGCTAACACAGAGGTTGTGTTTACCATGTTGTGGTTTGGCTAAATATCTTCAGCTTCAAGTCTAGTCAACTGAAAGATACTTTAGGTCGCACTATGGTTGAAAAGGGAGCCAGCTGCCCCAGGAGAGCAGCAGCAAATGATGAGACACACGGTTCTATTGACCTGTGCATTGAGGCGTTTCTGTCGTACCTTGGGTGTAATTTACCACAAGATACCTGCCCAACCACCAATACGAGTCAAGCTGCGATTGAACTGAGCAAGCTCCACTGAAATGATGGAAGAAATCGATAGTTGATTATATACACAATTTTATTTCCAATGGCAAATGTTCAGAGTCCATTATTGGCATCTGTAAAAACTGAGTCACGAAAGGGATGGGGTCAGGCAGAGTGCCAGAATCACTCACTGTTCTCAGAGGTAAATAACAGCAACTGAATTTACGCATTCACAGCCCATTTCCTCCAGCTTCCTTTGAGGTTTATTCTGTCTGGAAATCAACAACTTGCAACCTGTACATTTCCTCACTAGTAATTTGGAAAAGAAGGGAGAATGGCCCTAAGTAATGGTCGGGATTCAGTTCAGAAGACTGTCTCTACCTTTGAAGAGGTAGCAACATCTGAGCCAGCAGCATGGGTTTTTCTAGGCCCCATATTTGCATTTTGTAAAAATAAAATAATGCAAAATATAAAGTAACTTGCAAAATCACGACCTCCTTTTCAAAGAGATTGATCAGTGGCAGTGGTTAGGACCAGAAGATGACCATGAAAATCTGAATTGCATATTTTGGCTAACAGTGCCAATGCCCCCTCAGAAAACCTGCTTGAAGCTCCTGTTAGAGCTACCCAGAAGAACATTTCACTTGGTGAACATGTCCTGTAAAGAGTCACCAATGGACCAGGAAATGGACCTTTAGATTCCAGCCCAAGAGACCAAGATGCTTTTCCTCAGTTCATTCACACATCTGTGGAGGAAGACAGAAGCACACCAGAAGCTGTTGTGTTTGTAACAGAGCCCCCAAGGTTCAGCAGACTGTTTGGTTTAAGTACCCTTCTCCAGAAGGCCTAACCTTAGGTTTTTCCCCTCCAACCCATATCTTTCTTAGGGCTACATGTTGCCCTGTAGATGGTACCCCACTACCTGGGCAGCCTGAACCCTGCAGAGCTCACAGCACAAACATGGCACGTATCACAGAGCTGCAGTCTCTCAACATCCCTAGGAACAGCAACTTCATGTGGGCCACCAGAGCCTAAGCCTCATTATCACAGCAGGCCCAAATCCTCAAAAATCTTCTTATTTGAGCCCCTAGCCAATATGCCAGGTAAGAATGGATTCTGAGAGGTGTTTGAGGGAGGGATCACATCGAATCACAAAATTGTTAGGGTTGAAAAGGGCCTCTGAGACCACCAAGTCCAAACATACACAAAACTACAACTCACTCCTGACAATCTCAGCCACTAGAGCATGCCCTGAAGTGCCTCATCTCTTGTTTCTTAAATACCTGCAGGGATAGTGACTCAACCACCTCCCTGGGCAGGCTGTTCCAGTGCCTGACCACTCTTTCAATAAAGTAATTCTTCCTTATATCCAGTCTAAACCTTCCCTGCTGCAAGTAGGATGAGGCTCTAGCCTCTTAACATGAAGGTAGAACAAGGCATGCACCCACAGCACCCCTAAGCCCAGACCACCTTCAGCACCAGATTTTCCTTCTCCATTAATGTGTGTGGAAACACATCGTACCAGGACAGAGATTTATGGGCCTCTGTTATCCACTTCAGGAGCAAATGGTCAAGTTGGGCATGTGTCCTGTGCAGATCTGGGACATGTATTTGTAACGTGCTTTGTAATTTCATCAGCGCTGCATCCATCTCATGCCACAGGCACTGGCTGAGGGGTTTTCTGGACTAGCTGATGAAGACAGCAATGCCTGCAGTGTTGAGTGTTCAGTTGCTAGAGCTAAGCTTCCTTCTTTCACTGAATGAAGGTGCTTGTTCTCAGCATGGATGAGCCTTTTCAGGGTTTTATTTTTGTAAGTTTGCTGAGAGAATTAGCACCTACGGGAGCCGGGGCGCAGTAGTTATGCTATGTAAGCCAGAGAGGCCCCCTGAGCACTTTTCTGCCAGTCCTGTTTTTAATAACTGGTACCTCTCAGCTTTTCCACACAACCCCTCACACCAGCACTACATCAGTAACAGCAAACTGGGGGCCACCCAAATTCATGAGCAGGGTTGTGTCACAGACAGGCTTGTCTGCTGGACACACAGATGCTGAAATCCCAGTTTTCAGGGGTGCTTTCTTACCTTCCACATTAAACCCCAGAAAAATCATGATCCCCTCTGTTACCCTAAGGTGCTATCCACAGCTGGGTTTTACTGGCATCTCCAGGAGCCAGCTGAGCTAGCATTTTGCAACGTGTCTTCCAACTGGTGATGGGACATGGGTAGCTCTGGAGCCTGGTCACAGAAAGGGTGTGAGACAGCTGCTAGTGCTAACAGAGCGACAAGCAACTCTGAACCTCTGGCTCCACACCCAGAGCAAACTGTTGCTCCCTCTGGTACCACACTGACAGCAAATAGTGCACAACTAAAGGACTTTTGGTATCTTCAAACAGAAACATGAGGTATATTTGAAGCTCTTGCTCTTCTGCTTAAGCACAGTTATTTCCTGCCATTTTGGGAGCATGTAGATGAACACAGAAAACTGCAAATACCACAACCCCAGTATTGCAGGTCCTATAGGGGCAGGTAGCCCCCGAGGGCTACAAGCACACCAACACCAAGCCAGCAGGCGCCTCTGTACACCACCTGTAATGCTGGCCAGACCTGAGTGCCCTGTGTTGTCCTAGCCCTGTGCTGCCTGCTCCCTGACCTGCCCACCCATTTACTCACCTCTAAGGCTCCCAGCCTTGCAGCCTTCCTTTTCTCGACTTTCTCACATATTTGTCTCTGCCTGCAGCCAGCATACACCAAGTGCAGGGCCCCTGTGGAGCCTTTCCAGCCCAGCTAGCCCTATCCATGCAGTGCTCCTGGATCACTTGAGGCAGCAGCCTGCTGCCAGGGCAGGGCATAAAGCTGTGGGAAGCAAAGCTCCTTGTCATCCCACTGCAGGTGGCTGACCCTTCAAAGGGCAAGGGGAAGCCTGGACAGACAAAGAAGGAAAGCCAGAAGGAACCTGCAGCCAGCTCTGCACCCCACCAGGTACTCACACATAGAGCCTGCTGCACCCATGCTGCCCAGCATCCCATTCCTGCCAAGTTTGCCTCTTGTGCCAGCTTGCTGCCTTTTTTAAAAAACAAACAAACAAACAAACAAACAAACAAACAAACAAAAACTTTTGCTGATTTTTTTCCATTCACAAACTATATTTTTGCATTCTTCTTTCATGACAGCCATTACACACATGACTATCTTCTTGTCAAATTACATATGTAATACATACAGACACATACACGTCTGTATTTAACATACCTTAACACTTCATCTTCTGAACTAATTTCCAGATAGAGATTCTCCATCTAGCTCCCATGAAGGCTGCTGTCCATGATTAGTATTTTGTTCTATTTCTTCTAGCACAGCAAGTGGAAAAAATGCACAAAACCCACCATCAGGCCACCACTGCTATATTAGATTCAGGCACAGAAGATGAAGCTTTCTCTAAACCTAGTTAAGCATAAACTTGCTCTGTGCATAAGTGTTTCATTAATGTTTGTAGAGTTCTTGGTATAACATGCAACACTTGATCTAAGAACTATTAAACAAAAGATTATACGTTAAGTGATTACTTCAGAATTTTACAGTTTCTAATACAACTATTTCTCCCCTTAAATCTATGAAGCTCTCATTTTCTGATTCCCAGAATCATCACAGATGGGAAATCTCATGGCACATGATTAATATCCAGATTTATAACACTACATCGCATATTGAATAAACTTGCCAGTGAAGAAAGCAGGCTTCAGTTGTATTAGATAAAGTTTAGTAGCCTCCCAGCGTGACCAAGTTTCCTTAATGAACTCTATACTTATAGACATGTTCAATAAGGAAAAAGATTTCAAGGTCATCCTTTCGGACCTACTTTTTTCATTGTGTACTAAACAGGCTTTACTAGATGGACTTCAAAAAATTTTACTACTATTCAAAATTTGTTTAATCAGAGCAACAACTGCACTCACGTATATGTTTAAACAGAGAAAGATATTTTTTGTTTTTTAAACACTTAAAATTGTTTAATAAGGTAGGCTGAAAGAGCAATATGCAGGGAATCCTACATAATTTGTACTGATTTGGAGAAAAACTACATGAACTTACCTTCTGAGAGTGGCATCTACCCCTTGAATACTCTTAACTCCTCCTGTTTTCCCCACAGGTGCCCTGTTTGCATCACTGCTTATGGGTGTTCTACAGTGACAGGAGAATCCATGTTGTGGAAAGCAGAGCTCCACAACAGAGTGAGAATCTGCCTATAAGCAGAAGAATTGTTCAAACAAAATGGGCAGTAGCCAGATGTGTTGCCCGACAGGCTGGTTCCAGCGATGCCTAGAAACAAACCTACTTGTACTCACTTTGAATTTGGCTCAAGCTCTTTGAGAAGTACTTGTCTGTCATCTCTAGCAGCAGCCTTGAACACAAAGTTTGAATGGAGCAGCATTAAAAAGAAGATAGAAAGTATACATATATTTTAGTTGTGATAGGTGTTACATTCAGCATCTCTTGCATTTACAGGATGTCATCTATATGCATGACAGAAAAGGCATTTGCATTTAAGTTTATTTAATTCAGGAATATTTGCCGACCACTCTCCTTGTGTTCCGTTTCCAAGGATTATCATAATACCATTCCTTCCTTCTTATGCGCATCAGACCTCTTCTGAATCCTTTGATTTAAATAAGCTTCAACTCTTGCTCTCTATATTCCACTATTACTTATTTCTGTTATGTAAATACCTAGAGGCCCAGTCAGAATTTCAGCTCTCACTGTTCCGGGAAGTCACAAGACAGTTCATACAGACATTCCCTATCCTGGAGGGTATCTGAACACTCACGTGTCCGTCACTGCAATCTTGCAGGTGCCAGCATTCACAATTTCAGGAAGAATATTTGAATATTACAGTTTTCTGCTACAATTAGCCTGTAGTCATCATGCTTTTCCATGACTTCAGTATTCCCATGCGTCATTTAATTTTTCTGTCTTTTCCATACAAACCAATAGCAGCTTTCTACAGCTAACAGCTGAATTACACAGTATCTTCCAAAACTGCACCAAATGAACCTGGATGGCTACAGTTTAATACAAATCAGTCCTTGTCTCTGTGATCAAAGGAAGCTCAGGGTCAAACAAACAAATAAATGAAGGAGAAGATATTTGGATTAATTATATAAAATTTTGACAGATTGACTACAACTAATAATCTCCACATAACATCACAGTAACAAATACAAAAAACCAGTATTAAAAATACTATAGATCAACCCATTTTTAATTTCTTATGACCTAATTGCTTCTTGTAATTCTAAGAAATTAAGTCAGTGGATTTAATGAAGAGCTCCAATTAAACTGTGGTGTAAATTTAAAAATATTCCACTAACTCATGTCTTAACACAGGTTTTCACCATGTTGTTTTGTCTGGGGTTTTTAAAATTATTTTTAAGTTTAAACAAGGGGGAGGGGGATTGGGTTTTTTGTTTGTTCATTTTTTTAGAAAAATAATCATGTTAATCTATAAGGCAATAAAATACTTTGGAGTTATTTTAAGTAGTTTATTCTGTCTTCATACCGCTGGTTACAACAGGCCAATTGACTCCAGCTCATCATATAGGAGACATTTTTGGCATAAGTATTAGAATTAATACCAGAATAATTCTGATATTATACTAGCCAGAAATACATACACCACTAAATATACGAAGAATTGTATCTTATGGGTATAGATGCAGGCTAATAAAGTATTACATGAAACAGAACGCTAAGGTAAGCAGGTGTTCCCTGAATAGTCTGTTTGATAAGCAATAACTTCCTGCACAACCATTAATTTTGTCACAAAACTATTATATAACACAGCAAAGACAACTAAAAATATTACCCAAGGTTTTCATGCAACTAAATGTTTACTGGTTTATTTCTCTTGTGAAAAGTAACAGGCTGAAACATTTTACATTAATTTACAATCATGAAAAGATCCTTAGGCTTATCTCACATAGGTGACATTAAGTCATCCAGTTAACGCTAATTATTATTTACAAAGTTAAATCCTGTTTTATAAGGCTAGACATTTTTTGAATCATTTGTTGCCAAAAAATAACACCAGTCTACAACCACACAGAAAGTAGAAATTAGAATTTCTACAGAGCCACTGCCATCAATATGAAGATACAATGCCAAGTGGTACAACTTTCTGCCACAGTTACCGCTTCTCCCAATATTTAAGATAACAAAAATTCCCTTTTCACTTTTTACTGAACACACAAGATCTATAGTAAAAGGGGAAATTTTAATTCATTGTGTTAGTTCAAGGGTAACAGAAGTGCTTCCGAGTTATTTCCTTTTCCTGTAGAAAACTAACAGGGCTGTGGATTCTTCTTCAAGAAAGGGCAGGTTTTCCTCCTCAGGCTCGGAAGGTGCACCATACTCCTTCCACAAGCAACAACAAAAACAGCCTGCACTTACAGGGGCAACAGAGAGACAAAGCTGAGACCCACTGCACAGACCGAAGGCAAGATGCTGGGCCCATAGCAGCTGTGCAGAGCTAGAAGAGCATGCCCTATGGACATGGGATGCAGTGCAATGAACCCAGAGCTCAAGTCAGTAACTCATGGACAGAGCAGGAAAGCCCAATTTCACCAGTTAAAAGTATTTGGATATTTTGCAACTTTTGTTTTCCTGAACCCTCGACAAAACCAATCACTCCTATTTGTGTGTCACTCAGCAACGTTAAGCAGAACTGTACCTATCTCCAGCCTTCTTTGGAGTGAATACAGCAAGAACTGGCTTGCCTCCTTGGCAGACAGCACACAGACCACCACAAAGCCACTCTGCTGGGCTTGACCCAGAAGCTGACATGCCACAGTCCTCTCCTCCCAGTGCCCCACCAGCAGGTCTCAACTCACCCATGCACTTGGAGCAGGACTGCAGAATCTCAACCATAATGCAAAGTGCTTTGTTGCCATACGGAGATGGCTGGTGGGTCGCTGCAATGCACTAACACACTGCATCTGGCGCAGGAAGCCATGAACAGCAGAGAAGCAGGGGCTGTGCAGCCAGAGGAAAACCATCCTGAAGTACCTTTCTGGGGTCTCAGTACAACAGTACACTTTACCACAGACGTATCAAACTTTTCTCACCACTCTTTCTCTTGTTCTGGCATGCTTTCTCAGTTCCTCTCACAAGTTACACTGCTACATATCTTCTTCCAGATAACCCCTGTCCTCCCTCCCCCAGCTCAGGCCCTGTTCAGGATGAAGCCCACCAGCCAGGAATGCACAAGGACCTGGGTTCCTTCCCCTCTGTTCAGCTAATTCACTCCCTGCCTCCTCCTCCCCCCAAGCCTGTTTGTTCCTCTTTGCTGCAGGTCTGGCAGCCCATTCTGGAATGGATGCTCACCACCCTGCCACAGGAACCCACAAGCAGACCTTGAGCTGGAGCAGGAGCCCCAGTGCAGCCAGCTAGGGGACACTTCTCCCTCTTGGCAGCAATGCAAGCCATTTCCCTCCTCTGCTCAGACCATGGCAATTCTCTCTGGGCAGCAGCAAGAGGAACACAGTGTCACATCACCCCATCACGAGAGGCTCCGCTCCCCAGCCATGGCCTAAGGCCACTGTCCCTTCCCATCACACTGTGACCATGACATGTCCTTACCACAAGACAGGCTACACCGCCTCATGTGCCTCAGAACAGGGCTGCCATGACATGACAGTTCAGCAACGCTGCATTTGGTTGCTTTCATTTACTCCTAACAGAATAGGGAGACAGCATTCAGACCTGGCACTTGATGAGGGTTTCGTCTGTCACACTGTGGATGTGGCATTATTCACATACAACAGTAAAATACCACATACGAACGTAATGAAACCAGGGGAGATCTGACTCCACACCCGAGGAACAGGAGCATTCATCCTGGCCACACTGCGAAACGTGTGTATCTTCCCTAAGGGGGTGCACAGAGGAAGGCTGGTGCCCACTGGACCACTCAGCATGGCCAGTGACCGGCAGACAGAGGTCAGAACTCCACCTCCAAATGAGCAGGACCGCAGCCAACTCCCTTCAAGACAGAAGGCCCAGTGAGGAAGCGGTTTGCACAGATGACAGTGATGTAACGTAAGTGTGGACAGAAAAGCACTGAGACAACAAAAACATCTTGATCAGCATAGTTCTCTCTACAGGCCCTTTCAGAATAGCCTTCTCTCATGTAAGAATGCAACCTGAGGAAAAGGACATAGTTTGGGAATCTTGAACGGCATTGTGCCTTAGGCGACTTTCGCAGCCACGGTCAGTTGAGGAATATCTTTGTATGTCTACTTCTCCCTAGCAAAACAGGGAAAGCAGCCCTTCTCTGCTCAAAAAGGTCATTGCAAGGTGCTCAGACAAGATAAGGAATATAAGGACTGAGGCTCATATAAGAACCTTATACAGGTTTAAACAGTGATGTAAAAGAGCATAACCTACGTAACACCTGCATTTGAAACGGGGCTTGTGTGTTCAGCTACAGGTGCCCAGAGGACTGAATTTTGTACTACATGAAAGTGCCAATGTCTCATGCTGTCCCAGGCCTAAGAAAAGGGAAAGCACAATGGAGTTTCGCAAATAACCTGTTCTGATTTAATATTTGCAGCCACCCCAAAATGGAAGTGCCCAGCAGATCAGGGTCTTTTCTCCACTACTGTGGTGTCCTGGTTTTATTCTGGTATCACTCAGTTTAAACCAATAGGTGATCAGCATGAACACAGTGTGACCGAGACCCAAAGCACTCAAGCTAATATTCAAGCCTTTGCTTATTCCTCCATAAGCCTCGCACAACATGTAGTTCATAGAAAAATTACACCTTGTGTAATTCTTGGACTCATTAGTTTGGACTAAAACTATTTCAATCTTAGCTCTGAATTTCCTGCGTAGCAGAAAAAGTGAGATACATCAATCTAATTCTCACTTTCAGCAAGACTAAACATGAACCCAGCTTTGTTGAGGTAACGTGCATTCATGGCAGCCCACAGTTCATCCCAAACCACACTACTTAGCCTGTCAGTCCTCATTAGCTTTTGGAGTTACTGATGAAGCAACAGGGCAGAGCTGTATAAACTTCTGCTTGGCACCATTTGGTTAAAGAAATTATGGGCAGTCTCCAATTCAGAGACCCATGAAGTATCCTTGGTACCCAAAAGGTATTATCTGGAAAGGCATGAAAATTCTGTTCACCAAAATATTTATATTAGCTGAAAAAGCCAACCTCTGCCAAGAACGGAGCTGGCAAGCTTCCTTGGAGTTCCTCTGCCAATGTGTAAAACACAGACAGCAGCCCCACCTACCACAACCCCTCTGTGCATGCTCAGGGCTGGTTAGTGTTTTAAATACAGTGCCAACTATTTGTAAGGCCTTAGAAATCTGGAAACTTTAGAGCGCAGCAGCCGGATGAAGGATCTTGGGAACATCTCTCGTGACTCTTGGGCTGTGTACTTGAAGTAGTTCTGTGGATGTGCCAACACATCAAACAATGCTTTTATCAGTTTCTTGTCCTAAAAAAAAAGGAAAGCAGATTTTACAGTAATTCCACAGAGAATTTATGGTCAGTATCTCCAAAGCTTAATGACCAATTAACTCATAGAAGATTATAGGCATTTCATTTTTCAAGTACTAGTGTTTCAGGGGCTTAGAAACTAGTAGAGCAAGGCTGCCCCAAGGAAATCACTGAAGTTTCACATTTATTATCAGTGGCACCTGGATTTCAACCCTCCTCATACTTCCAAGAGCAGCAAACAAAAGGGGGGGGGG